>JAZGTI010000392.1:52398-67463 GCA_036877585.1 Botia kubotai | reverse complement strand
ACAAATATTGAAAGTTAAAATACATTTGAGTAAAAAACAAAAAGATAATATTTGAGACAAAATAAAATGACAGTGGTATATGTATTTGAGTTCACTATAAATAACAGTGACTGTAGGCCTGTATTCACTTCACGTGCTCCACACTCCAGATACAAAGAGAAGTGTTTTAAAACTCTTATAAAAACATTTTACTTTAACAATAACAATATACAATATACTTTAACATTTTATAATGGGCTTTGGAACAAATGTCTTGAGAAAAGATTGTTGCAGCATTTACCCGGAATTACCCAGAATGTCTTTAGCTACAAAATATAAAAAAAACATACAAATATGTGTCAGTAAGTATCATAATACCATTGTACTAGCATGTAAAGAAATTTACAGAAATGAACATGATATAATTTAGCACCATGGTATGAATCATAATGCCCCAGCATTAGATACCATCACAATGCAGAAGAAAGAAAGAAAGGTACTGTGAAAGAGATGCAACAACTGTGAAGGATAAAATCTGACAGTAATTATAAGGGCAAGTTAGGTGAGTGTGTGTCTAGATAGACCCTCAGGCTGTGAGTCATCATGAGCCTAACTCAGTCAAAGGCAGAGTGGAGTATGGTGATAAACATCCACTGTAAATAATGTTAACTGAAGAACTGCCTCAAGCCTTCTGAAACATAAGAATATTTAAATCAATAAACTGCTCCCAGCTGTGGCCTTTTTCAGAAAACCAAATGTATATTCTGTTTTGCCCCCAAAAAATGCTGACAAGTAATGCTAAGAATGCTAAGTCAAGTAATATTTTTATGATTTACTGAAATGTTTATGGTTTACAGAAAGTTCAGCTGGTGGAAGTTTCTATGAAAACATATCAAACACATGCTGGTAAATGCTCTTTTAGTCAGATATGATTTTCTTATGCTACATGCTAAAAACAGTGTTTTAAAAACCCAAAGTCACCCAGTCAAATTGCTGCATCTTTGCTATTTGCCTTTCTGAAAATACAGCAACAGTTTTCCTAAATGTATATACAGCAAGTGCAGCCATCTGATTAAGAAGTGTTGCCCTATGTAGTGTGAACACAGGGCATGTGCTGTGTTGTGTTGAATATTGTGGGCAAGTAAAGTGCTACTGTCCTTAATAGGTTTGTGATAGGTTTATGTGATTTTTATGCCACTATATGCAAACTAAATTGTGCAAATACTGATTGTTTGACAAAGTTTGACAAATAAGCAGTCCCATCTCATTGGCTGAGCCAATGTTATTATGTTCAAGCAAGTCAGGCTACTCAAAGAAACAGTTCCCCTTTGAGGGAGCTTAATACGGTGTCTGGTCTGATGCTACAGGGAATGCCTTTGGCATGACTGGTGTTTGAATCTCATGTCTAATTAAACAAATCTAATTGGCCCACGGCAGTGCTTGATGCACATCAGGGGCACCTGCAAGTATATTAGGGCATCTGTAGAGTGTCATCAGCTTTTTATAAATTGTTCTCGTGTCAAAACACCAATGGTGAAGAACATGTACGCTCAGTTCTCACGGGAGCTGAGTGCGCACATTGTGAAGGCTCCTTGCTAAAGAAGGTCCGCTCTCATCTGGCTGTCAAGTCAAGATACACAGGATGTGACTGGGGAGATAAGATCATGGATGAGTCTGTCTGCCCACATATGAGAAGTTGTTGCAGATCATGTCTTGTGGCCAAAAGAAGCCAAAGATCATTAATGGCTGGCCCTAATAAGCGATTATAAAATAAAGGATATCCTTTGGCAGTCCAAGTCCTAATCAGATGCCCTATGCTTGGCCCACCTATGTCAGAGTTGACTTGAAGTAGTGCATGTCATGCCACATCACTGTGATTGCATCAAAGTACCACAAGAACAATTTGAGAGCAGATAGCTGGCTCAGTCAATGCAGCTTCTAAAGAGCAGTTGCTCAAGGTTGTGATGACACTGCTTTATTTGATACAGACTCACTTATCATTGTCACAGACAATGATAACACGTTTCACGTTTATTATGACACCTTCAATTCCACTAATACTCGACAATAATTTGATATTTAATTTAGATTTAATGACAGTCAAAATTATGTTCACATATATAAATATGTTCTGTTGTGTTGCTCTATATGCTCTTATGTTCTATAAAGAATACAGAACCCACTTATATATACTCAATATTTTAATCATATAAACTTGCCTTTAACTAAAATTGTGCATACAGTATTAAAAAGCACATAAGCAACTCAATAAAAAGTGGTTTCTGATTGCTACATTTCAATCCAAATATTTATTTGACGAATATTACATATAATCCACTTAATTTGCAATTAAGGATGTTACACTGCAGGCATTCCTACACCATTCACTACATCATTACAGCAAGCAGCAAGTGTCTAACTTGATGGCTAACACTGGCAAAAAAAATCAGATCTTACACAGATCAGATTTTGTTGCACATGTGTAAACACAAAAATCTGCACCAGATCCAATTTTTCGTATCAGATCTAAGCCACTTTCAAATGTGAATTAAATCGGATACATATCCGATGTCCAGACATCCAACCTGTGACTAAGCACACATATCTAGATTCACCTTGGCGTTAACGTCACTGTTCCACAGTGGATTGCACGTACATGTGCGGTTGCACATGTACTGAACCTAACTGCAATGTCAGTGCAAAATAAAGAGCATTAAAGCCAAATATAAGAAGGCTATATATAAGGATATATGAAGTTGTCGTGTCACTGATGTGGAAAGTATTAAAGCCATCTTTATGATGGCAGCCTTAAAAAAACGCTTTCGCTTTTTGTCTAATTAATTGCCGTTGGGAGTAGCAAAATTATTTTGGCCGGGAGATTAATGTTAACATGCATCGGATACAAGACATAAGTGTAAACAGGTGGGACAAAATAAATCAGATATGGACTTAAGATCAGATCTGAGCGTTAAGACTTGCAGTGTAAACACAGCCTTGGTCTCCTCCCCTGACTCCAAGTGACAAATCTTGCTGATCGGTCTGTGCAGCACTATATGAAGTCACCTTAATGCTTACATAGGACAGGACAGTAATTGAGGCAAGAGGAATTGGTAAACATTCAGGTGGAGATCAGCTGATGGTGTCCTCTGTTGGTTGGATGAATGGATAGATGGTACAGCAGTTATAAAAAAAAAAAAGTTTTAAAAATAGAATTAGACAGAATACACACATGTTGTTTTATTAAATCAGTATTTTTTACTCACTTTAACTTCAGAATTCACTGAAAAGTCAGTCTACAGATCTCATATCTCATGCGGTACTATGGACCATCATTCATATTTTGAAAAAGACAACATACTGCACAATTCCTTCTCTTGTGTGTCATACATGAGTATAAATCATGCTGGTTAAATGATGATGCAATTCAAAATGATTTTACATGATCTCAATCCCCTTTGTTTTGTGTTATTTCCTTTCTTATTCTTCTCTTTTGCTCTCTTCTTTACGTCTTGTGCTTGTGCTCGTTCATAGGAATTGTTTTTAGAGACCATTAGCTTCCCACTGTGGACACGCTTTTCAATGTTTTCCAGCTGTACATATTTTGAGTAAACGTGCGACTGCCTTTAGAGCTGCTACACACATTGTCTCTGATCTCAGCTACTCTAATCCATCAAAACATCTCAGAAAGGCCTGCATGCTACATATTGTATGTGTGTGTGTGTTTTTTAGAGAGAGAGAGAGAGAGAGAGTATTTATGAGTCTTTTAAGAATGTAAACACTGTAAATCCATAAAGGAATCAGAAGAGTTGTTAAGCACATGCATGAACACACACATGCATAAACTTACCCCTGAAGTAACCTGTAATTCCCATAAATGAGGGTGTGGGTTTAGTGTTCATGGTCTCCAAGTTTAGATTCGGCCATTACATGAGCCAAGCTGCCTGACTCATCATCTAATCAAAAGCTTTTTTGTGCAAATCACATAATAATTCTTCTTAAATGCCCTCTTTGGCTCTTTTATAAACAACATATTATAACATTTCAAACACAGCTGAAACATTTTCTTTCAGCTGAAATCTATTATTAAATGTACTGAAAGATTTCCTCAGGATGTATATACAGCACATATGAACAATGAAATGCACACAACATCTGCACGCCAACAACTGTAGTGCTGACTTCTTACTGAAACATGCAATGTGAGACAAACAACTGATGGAATGGGACCACATTGTCATCTCAACTGTGGAACAAAAGACATTAAACAGATACACATGGTGGGGTTTTGATTCAGGTGGGGTTTTGATTCTTTGTTGCTGAGGAGTGGAGTTCATACAGGTGTTATCTGCAGCACGTTTAATGCAATGAGTGACATGGCAGGAATGTACCATCTCTCACTATTGGTTTTGTTCACTTAGCGATCATGCATATGTGTTCTCATGACTCATTTATGAGCACAAGTTCATCCTTCACATCATCAGTTAACTAAAGAAACTTCTAAAACAATTCATAAATATCTGAGCTTAACTGCATAGTGTGTGGGACAAAACAGTGTAGAAAACTCACAAATGAAATATTTTTAATGTCTATTGCTTTATCTAGACATCACTGAGAAACAAAGTCTCCTGATTCACAGATTTTTCTTAGAAAGTCTTTACAAATCTCATGTCAACTCTGATTTCCTATAAACCTAATCAACTGTGCTACAGAAATAGAATCTCATGAGCTATAAAAGAGCAAGCATTGAACAAAACAAATAAAAAATTACTGTATTAAGTGTTGCATTCTTATGCAGGCAATCTCAACTCCATTTTTTGGGCAAGTTGTCCATTCCATATAAAATAAAAAAAATAAAAGCAATGTAAACATGTTGTTTTCCTTTCAAACTTTTTTTCCTGTCAAAGGTCAGCTCCTGTTTCTGGCCTATGGGTGGCAATCTCAGTAAGAATGCCAAAGTAGACACTTTACTAAAATGTAAAAGAAAAACAATTTCTCTCAAGACTTTCTGGTTATTGGAACAGTGCTTGGATTATGTCATGTGAGTTACCATCTTAATCCCTGAAAGACCTGAGGGAACTTCATCAGTGCCCAGACACAAAAACACAACCCATTAATAAAAAACACAATAAGAAAAGCACACATTTATAATAGCGACTGTCTGAATCTGTCTTTATCTTTTCTTAATGTTTCTTTGCTTATTTTGGAGCCTTACTGCTAAGCAGTATGCCGTACATCTTGTCTTAGCTTTGGTAAATACCCCACAGTGGAAAAGAACACAACATTTACAGTAACTGCTTGTGGAACTGAGCGCATACCTCACTTTGGCTAAAATGACAGCGAGCGGCATAGTTTATTTGGTTGAGGAGGATGTGTTAAAGATGCTCATTCTCACTGACAAGTGCCTGTGAAAACCACCAAGTTCAAAATGACCACATGATATCTAATGACAAGTCTTTGTGATCTCATGTAGTTCCGTGTCTTTTTCAACAGCTAAGTCATTACTTGAATCATCTCTTGCACAGGATCTTTTCCGCGGGTCAGAGACAGAGCTGTGCAGAACAGGGCTGAATCCCTTCAGGGGCTGCCAAGGTTCCACTCAGGCAGCGCTGTCCATTTGTCATCCTCTTTATCTGAATGTTATTAGCCAAATGGATACCAGATGCCCTGGACAACAGCCATTATAACTGAATTTGCAACATCTATGGAAAACAAAAAAAACAAGGGGTCGTAATTACATAATGCTGAATGTCACTGTGAGGAGGTGTAGTGGGTGTTTAGAGGGAAAGGGTTTGAAACTGATTTTTTCCATGAGTAACTAGGCCACTAAAATGACATGCAATGATTGATATCCAGAAATACGCAGACACGCCCACCTATATTTTTCTAACAATCATGTATGCCAAAATAAACTTCACTGATATTACACTGAAATTTCTTCATGATGCACTTTCTTGGATGCACATACGCAGGCAATAACCTGCTAATCGGAAATAGCAATTACGATGAGTAATTCGTCATTTGATATATTGGCCTCACAGCTTACACACAGATGTGAACTGGAACTTACTGGCTAAGAAAAGACATCCAAAAGTACCTAATTTGTCCATAGCAATTATGAAAAGCTCTGGGTATTTTAAAGCCAGACTGAATGGGGATGTGCAGCGAGAGCAGAGGACCAGATGGGGGGCGTTACTGAGATGCAGCCATTTTATGGGTTCACTGCTATTAAGAGTGATGATGGACCTGTGCTCCACAGCCAAATGCGACCATCGCCATGGTTACAAGCATTGTTATTTGTACAGTTTGTACTCTGATGTCATCTAGCAGGGTCTGTGAGGCTCATCAGTGGCTCATCTTGCTTCGGTTAACCTTGCTTCGCACACCCAAACATTGTATAACTGTCCTCTATAAATTTCCAAAAGCACAAATACTTCACCTTCACACCAAACTTGCTGCAAACATGCTTTGTAAGTCAGCACCCCCTCTCTATGCCTTAGTCTTGGGGATATGACATCAATTACAGGAGTCTGACATCAGCTTCTCCTTTCAACAGCCTCTGTGAAATACCAGGGGCTTCTGCACCACGGTCAACCTTGTACAGCAAATTTGGCCAGCTGTTTGCATTGAAAAAGTACATCTACAAGTACAAGTATAGATTTGAGAGAGAGCAGGAGGGTAATTGCTCAATGGAACAAGTACGTACATTATAAATGGAGAAAGCTATGCATGAGTTTTCTCATTCATCTCACAGGCAGTCCTTTTTCTGGAGAAAGACCTCCCACAACTATGCATTAAAATCTACATATTTGCTTACAGACTTTTAGTTCTGGGCATGAACACCACAGATCACAAGCAACAAACCAGTTCACAGCTGGCTTGACAAGTTTAAGATGGTAAAGCTGTTTTTTTAAACAGAGTGGCTAGTCAACCAACAAGTGACAAATTGCTTATATACAGCAGTTATCCCTGACATGCAGGTTACAGAAGGAATTTTTTTTTTACATTTGCACCTGCAAATATACTGGCTTGTGCATTTCTATTTTATTTCTACATTTATACTGCATTCTTATGCTCCAAAGACTGACAACCACAAAAAAAGTTTTCCATGTTTTGTGTGAGCTTCATTGTCTGCATAGAATCTGCATGTATTTTAAGCCCTTAAACCCCCCTTTCTTGTGTTGCCTTGAATTGAGTAGGAGGCCCCAGGCCCTTGTAGCCCTCTGAAGAGTGTCACTCAAACTCCACCAATCAAAGCGGAGACGGGAATTCTCACCTAATAACTCAATGCCCTCTCTTCCTGTAATGAAGTGTTTGGAGTGTCCCAAACTTTCATGCTGTGCACACAAACTCTGAATGTATTGATTCTATAGTTAAAGTAAAATGCTTTAGACATGCTTTAGAGAGTTAGTGAGTGGAAAGGTAGGGGAAAGTTTGGTTGTTATTGAGGAGTAAATGACAGATCCTTTCTTTGTACAAAGTGACAGGTCATTCTTTTCAGGCAGAAAAAAATAATTATGTTGTTTGTTTCTTAACAGTCTGGCGACTATAGAAAAGCGGCTTTGTACTTGCTAAACACAATTTATTGTTTTCTTTTTTTAACAAATATACATTTATTAGTCTGCTAAGGCAACAAGTTCTTAAAATCTCTATCTCTAGTACTTATTACTTTGCTACAGACAAAAACGTTTCTTCAGATCATGTGGATTTATTATCACCAAGTGATCAAACCTGGTGGACAAAACTGTGAGCTGTGAGATTATAGTAGTAGCCTTAGCCACATCTAGGGTCTAGAAAGAGACCACCCATAGCAGTGATTCTCCACCTTTTGGACCTACAGCTCCACCAAGCACGTTTTTCTATAGTCTACTTGAAAAGAACACCCAAATAATGCGCTTTCCGATCTGCCGGCCCTCTTTTGAGAACCACTGATTTATTGAAACCACCCACAATACCCCTGCAAACATCTTACCTTTGTGGTGGCCCTCACATTTTCATGAAAAAATGACAAAATCTAGTGATGTACATTGACAACTGATTGTTATGTGCCTACCAGAAATTTGCGTTCAACAAAAGAACGTCGCCTTGTGGTTCCATCCCAACAAGGGAAGAAATCACTTTTCCGGACTCTTACTTTTACTCTGCCCGGTTGGTGGAATGAACTCCATTTCTTTTATGTGCATGCATGCATGGTTTTCTTGGTGTGACAAAGAGAAAAATCAGTCTTAAAAAAAAAGACTTGTTTCTCTGGAGAGGAAAGCGGCTCTACAAACTTCCAGCTTGACTGGCGTCCGTCTTTGACCATATCACATTTGCAAGCCTTAAAGTCATTGTAAATAGAACACGATAAAAACACAATACACAAAACACCAAACAAGTCAGACTTCCCCTGGCACTGTGGTTGTCCTTGCCCTGATGGCTCTGATAAGATGCATGAAAAGAACGGCAGCCGGACGGTCCTGTGTGTGGACTGGGCCCTACAGTGTGGGGTAGGGCTGGGCGGTATGACGGTATATATCGTTACCGCGGAATGAAATGTGTACCGTTAAAGAATTTTTTATTCCGTGTATACCGCGAAATGTAAATAAGTGGGCGTGGCCAACTCACATGCAGCACGCGTGAGGCTGAGACTGGTAAAACCGTTGAATGCAAGACCTAATCGAAACCCTTGATCCGCGCTATGTAATGCCGAGCCGCAAGCACTTTAGCAAAGTTGCGTTGCCAACAACGTACAGAGAATGCAGACTGAGAATTGAACAGGAGCTCAGTAATGTTGAATACTTTGCAACGACAACAGATTTGTGGGCTCTGTGAGATGTTACTTGAGAAAAGTTTATAATAATAAGTTCCGTCCACATCAAGCTGTGAAATGTGACATACAGTGGAATTGTTGTTCATATAAAGTCATATTTTGTTTACTATATTTATAAGGTTAAAAATAAAATACAAAATAATCAAATAAGATCAAGTCCTTTTCTTTTCTTAAATATTCAAGCTTATTTATTATATAAAGCCCTTTTGTACATTTTGTGAAATAACTACCTATATAAAAAACTATATCGTGAAAGATATCGTTACCGTGAAATAAAATTTCTTATACCGTGAAATACAATTTTGGTCATACCGCCCAGCCCTAGTGAGGGGCTAGTTAAATTTACTTATATAGGTCCTCAGTACAATGAGTTACCTTTCAATTAGCCCCTAAATTTACACCTGGTGTAAAATACAGAACTAAACAACTTTCTTAGCCCTAGATAATGACTTCAATACCAACACTGCAGGTTAGAACTGTGATGGAAAAATCCTGACACTGCTGTTGCCCAACAGGGGTTGAAATGTCCTGTCTCTTCTTTAGAAAACTTTTGTCCTCCAGCGATAATAGGAAGGTACCAATTATAGGCACCTAAAAGCCTGCGTACCCCTGCTCTGTAATCTCCAAGCTTGCTCTTTCCTCTGGGTCATAATCCATCTACAGCCTCGCCTCACCATATCACTGGGAGGAGATCCAATTACACCTTCATCTGATAAGGGTAAACACTGCCTTTTCTACTGGGGCAATAACCAGTTCTGCTAATATAAAAGGTGAGTCTGTTTTTAGCTCCAGTCTTTACGCTGTGAGAGTGGCCATGTTGTGTTTATCATCGTAAATAAATTATAGGCCCTACAGATTGCTCTCCTATTGTGTTGATCTGATTTATGCCCATGCATATGTTACAATGAGCATACAAAAACAACATTCTAGATTCTACTGGTGTGTAGAGGTTTACATAGACTAATCATATTTCTTAAGTATTACAGTTTACTCACAATGATCTCATATATTGCACAAGAAGAACAATCTGGTAGGTGCCATAGGCTATCACAAAGATGATAATCAGTCTTAATCCTGTGTTAAATTTAGGCCTAAATCAGAGGCACTAAAAGTTCATCCTGCCGGGGATTTTTCCTGTGGCAAGACAGTATTCATTAAAACAGGTATATTATTGCTACTTTCATGTAATTGAGGTTTTTATACAGGGATAAGAATCTTCAGAAGCATAACCTCTCATCTACAAGAGGCTTGAACCTCACACACTGAGCTTGAACCCACCTGAAAAACTTCTGAGAAGTAAGAACCCCCACCCCCCAACACCCGTTATTTGCAATCTCATAAAATACAAGCTCCAAGGAGCAACACCCACTTCCCTAAAATTCCTGAAAGATTTTCCATACAAAGTATAGTAAACAAGCCCTGCCAGTTCATGTTATTTCCTTTCCACAGCAAATCATGGTGGGTGAGGGAGATATGGAAGTGTGAAAGCTATTTACCGGTAACAGCACAGAGGAGAACAAAAGAGCTGATACGCTGTTAAAAATAAAGGTTCCATAAAGAGCTTTTCAACCTGATGTCATAGCAGAACATTACTTTAGAAACTTTAGAAAACCATCTGCTTACACTGGAGAGGTTGAGATTACTTTTTTCGGCACCCTAAAGACCCCCCAACCTCCTCTTCCAATAAAAAAGTTTCAGTATACATTTTGCTCTATAATATTTTATCTATTTTTGCTCTATAATTTGAGTCATTGTTGATCCCTTCTAAAAATTCACACAGTTAAGAGTATTGGAATCTGGAGTACTGGAATTAACTTCAACAAAAGTCTCAATAATAAAGAGATATTATTAGCAATTTTTATTTTCTACAGAATTTTAGGACTAACGTCTTTGACAGCTGACATTAAAAAATACACTATGTCCCCTGAGCTATAACAGATCAATTGTTTGAGCAATATTTTCTTCTTTTAATTACACCTAAAATCAGAAGGACAAAATAAGTTGATAAGCATGTTGTTCTAGAATCAACCCCAGCCATAATCCTAATCTAAAGTCAGGCACACAACATAACACTACCCTGCTAGGGAACATTCTTAGAACATTGTCTAATGTTCTCTAAAAGTTCTTTCAAAGTTATCAAAAAAGTTCTTGCAGTAATGTTAGTACAATGTTTTTAAAGTTATATCTCATATAAATCAAACACGTTACTCTTGTTCTTAGTAAAGCATTTTAAAAATGTTACAGAATTTAAAATGTGAATAACGTTCTTATAGCATTGACATTAATACAATGTCGAAAAAATGACATTTTGAACGTTCCTTGAACATTCAAAATAACATTTTTGTTACCCAATATAAACATTAGGGAAACATTAGGCTCTTACAACCTAAAATTGTTAGCTGGGTATGCATTCTTCAGCATAGGAACTATGTACATCTGTTTACATGACTTGTGTTAAAAGCTGGGTGAGAGAGAGGAAACAACAGAAAACCACACCGTCCCAGACACATGCAGGTGTGTGTAACAACAGGAGCCAGGGGTGAGTGACAGGGGCACTGTGAGTGTGTGAACACAAGCAGGGTGTTGAGCTAGCCCAGGCTGTGACTGAGGCCAAGACAGATGCAAGGAGTGATAAGAATGGGAGTGGAATTTTCCACAGCACTGTAGCTGGTGGAGGAAGCTGGGAGGGCAGGGCTTACTGCTGGCACACAGCTGTTTGCTCTTAAAGAGCATTATTTTACAATTGTAGTGATTTCCTGGTGGCATGCTGGCAGCTTCATAGATATGCAGTGCTCTTAGTCTGAGAATTTATGTGAAGTTTTCAAAAAGTAAAGTTTTTTATCTTGTGTAACATTATGTAATGATGGGCATTAAAGGTGTGTAATTTATGTGCCACACCAAACAGAACTGTTGTAATGATTGCTTTCTAACAGACTTCATAACAGATTTCGAAAACACTCCTACATCTGCCATTGGCCAGACAAATGATCTATTGGTTGAGCCAGTATCGCAGTGTCCGGCTGGTCAGGATACTCAAACAAACAGAGGACTGTTTTTATTGTACCACAGTGTTAACACTTCAGTGTGAAAAATCTGCATAAAAATGGCTTACTTACACTCTCCTTACAAGCTGGAATACAACAAGTATTTAAAAGTTTATATAGTTATAGTTATATACTTGGTTATATACCATTTAGAGGACATCACCAAAATAGACACTTCAACATGCCTAAAAACTAGGAGTAAATTTATTTAGCCAGACAAAAATAATTTAAAACAATTAATACCTATTCAACATATCAAGCACATTTTGTGGTCTTTTTCAGTGACACAACCCAGAGGATGTTTATTTATTGCCCAGATGTTGTTTTACATTTTAGAAAAAAGTAACAGAGTTTTCAGTTTCTGCTGCAGTCGAGAAAAAGAAAATAACTGAGATATTAAAGAGATCTTATTTGTTTTATTCCTATAGGAAAGCGGGTTCTTTACCATTGTATGTGCACACATTGTCTTTATTTGCACGGTTCAAATGCATTTTAAAGAAAAACAAAACAGTAATCTTGCCCAGAATGACTTTCTCTTAACCAGCTGTAGCTCATCTTTAACATCTCCATCTAAGACTAATGGAGACTAGTGTCAGTGATTGGTTTTCACAGTCTCTTCCCTTGGCTCATTTAGTCACACATTAAAGCAATGTTTTCTCAAGCCCTTTGTGCTTTTGCTTTCAACAGATCTTTACTCAGATTAAAGCCATGGCACAGATTTTTTGAGCCTGGAGCGAGCCGTAAGCTGCATTCGATTTAAACAGCCCAGCCCAGAACGGCAGAGCTTGCCTTAAAGCACCCGCGGGCGTACTTGCTCAATTCACCTCTATCTCACACACACACAGTTACAAATACAAACATAAGAGAGAGAGAGATCGGCCTGTCTCAGCAAGCATAGCAGTTGTGCTTTGTTTCAACACTGGAATGCATGATTGAGAAAGCATTTCACCGCAAAAGCTTCCCAGTCATTCCTACTAGTAATCAAATCCAGTCTGATGACCCCTCCCTTCTGTGTGTACTTTAACACACACGCATATAAGCTACCGGGGGTAAGGGGAAAGTCCATATTTGTGATTTGATTTTGAAATGATTTTTAACTTTTACTTTGATTGTGAAATTATTTTTAACTTTTACTTCACCATACTGTATCAGTATTCACCCTCTAAGAATAAGCATATATTTCGTGGAAATTGGTCGATTTGTGTTTCAGTAGTATAGAAAGAAAATGAACTGGGTAAAGATCAATATTTCCATGTATAAAAGAATGCTTAGGAACTTAGGATTCTGCATCTCCATCCTGTGGTGTCCGTATTTCATTTTTACAGAACAACCAGTCTGAGTTCCCACTTTTCTCCTCCTCTCTGCAGATTCAGAACCAATCCCACAAGACTATTCTGCTTTACATAACGTTAATTACTACTATGTTACTATAAATTACTATAACTAGCTTTTATCAGCTCTTCATCTTTCTCATTTACATCAGAATAAAATCAGGCTATTTCTCTAGACTCTCCTGGAAGACTGGAAACTCTATGGATAATTTGCTTGTTTTTAAGAACTTTTTGGATCATCCTTCCTCAGGCACAACTCCATGACCAAAAGGTGTTTTAAATAATTACATACATTTATATCTGTCAAATCATAAACATCTGTCAAAATATTAAATGACACAGAAAATAAAAAGACTAAACATTCCTGAAATAAGACAGAGTCATGAATTCAGCTTTTCACTGGTACACAAGGTAGATGCATTTCTGTTTGTTTTTTTAGCTGGCTACAGTTTCCAAAATGAATATAAAATGTGGCTCTTTTTGCATAAATCAAAACAGCCCAGTGGGTTTGGGGTTTTGTTACCTCTTAATTTCCACAAAATGCTGAAAGCATTTAAGCTGTGTCCACTGACCACTTCACAGTGCATCTAAGCTCTGCGGTTCTGCTCTCTGCTGCTCTCCACTGAAGCAGAACAGTGAGTCAGGTACAGCGTTCTGTCAAAGAGGTAAATGACTTGAAATGGAATAAGATAAACAAGGGTGCTGTATGATTGAAGCATGACACGGAAGAGGTTGAACTGGGAAGCTGAAGTAATGTCTTATGAAGGCTTAAAAAAATACAGTGATTAACTTATTCTTAAGCTGAGGTTGATTCTCACAAAACTTTGGTCTGTTTGATTTGCCAGTAGCAGATTGCTTTTATAAGAATCTATTCTATGAATAAAATAAAAGTTCAATTTAAACCATAAAAGCTTTGTTACTAAATTTGTATAATGCTTAAATTACAGATATAATTATTAATTTAAGGTGTGCAAGGAGTTGTTATATGTAAGCATTATTGGTAGCTGCACACTCTAGACTGTGTGCAGCTCTGGACTGTATGCAGCTCTAAACTGTACTGTACATGGTTATCAGTTATATACAAACCATAACAAAGTTGTCTGTCAACCCACATAAATAAATAAAAAATTCTGAATGCTTCAACAGAATATTGTACTTATTGTATTGAATATTGTTATTTGTATCGGACAAAATATGTCAGTGCAAGCAAACTACAGGGGTTGGACAATGAAACTGAAACGCCTGGTTTTAGACCACAATAATTCATTAGCATGGTGTAGGGCCTCCTTTTGCGGCCAATACAGCATCAATTTGTCTTGGGAATGACAGATGCAAGTCCTGCACAGTGCCCAGAGGGATTTTGAGCCATTCTTCTTGCAGAATAGTGGCCAGGTCACTACGTGATGCTGGTGGAGGAAAAGTTTCCTGACTTCCTGACAAAGTGGCTCAATAATATTTAGATCTGGTGACTTTACAGGCCATGGGGGATGGTCAACTTCACTTTCATGTTCATCAAACCACTCTGTCACCAGTCTTGATGTGTGTATTGGTGCACTATCATCCTGATACATGGCACCGCCTTCAGGATACAATGTTTGAACCATTGGGTGCACATGGTCCTCCAGAATGGTTCGGTAGTCCTTGGCAGTGACGCGCCCATCTAGCACAAGTATTGGGCCTAGGGAATGCCATGATATCGCAGCCCAAACCAGCACTGATCCACCCCCATGCTTCACTCTGCACATGCAACAGTCTGGGTGGTACGCTTCTTTGGGGCTTCTCCACTCCCGGATGTGGGAAAGACAGAGAAGGTGGACTCATCAGAGAACAATACATGTTTCACATTGTCCACAGCCCAAGATTTTCGCTGCTGGCACCATTGAAACCGACGTTTGGCAATGG
>JAZGTI010000392.1:0-47215 GCA_036877585.1 Botia kubotai | reverse complement strand
TAAAGTCATATTTTGTTTACTATATTTATAAGGTTAAAAATAAAATACAAAATAATCAAATAAGATCAAGTCCTTTTCTTTTCTTAAATATTCAAGCTTATTTATTATATAAACCCTTTTGTACACTACCTATATAAAAAAACTATATTGTGAAAGATATCGTTACCGTGAAATAAAATTTCTCATACCGTGAAATAAAATTTTGGTCATACCGCCCAGCCCTAGTGTATATTGCGACACACAGCATTGTGGACAAAACATGTAAGAACATGTGATACACATTTTGATGGCATAGAGATTCATAATACCTTAGGGTGACACTAGATCTGTGCCAGGGCTTACGAGAACAGACCCTCACATAGTCCTTCTTGTTTATGTTTTCCAGAAACTTCACATATAGCCGTTGGTACCGCTTCTTGGCATCCCCAAAGTAACCCAGATACTGGGAGAATGGATAAAAATTAAGGAGAAATAAAAAGACAACATTTAGAAACATGGTGAAAATTTTAAAATTCAGCTCCTAAAAACATACTTGCTAGATAAAATTTTTATTTTCTTTTTAAATTTATTTTCATAATGCTATGCGGTCACAAGGGTGTTTCAGGTTGAAGGGTGGATCAACAAAAATTTGGTCACTGTAAATATTCAGAAAATATATATTTTTAATATTCAAATATTCAAAATCTCTGGTAGCCCTTCGGGCAGGCACTTCTTCAGAATTTGGTAGCCCGAAATGAATTTAATGTAGAATATTGTAAAGGAGACAAAACATCAATCAAAAACATTTTCAAAACACATAACAATCATATAAAATAATCAAATTATAATCATCAATACAAATATCTGGTTCTAACTTAACTGAAATTTCTATGAACTTGTAAAAACAATATAGAACATCATTAAGTCTGTGTCAGATTCTGAATCTGAAATATCAAGTGAAGTCACAGATAAGAAAATGCCACTCGATGTTGAGGGCATAGCATCTCCTGCATCAGCTTTCTCTATCCGTGCATCTGTCTCCACTTTAGAACTGAAATACCTGTGTAAATCCATGCACATCTTATTTTCACACACACTCACACAAATCAGCGATTTTCTCTCCACTGCGCATGCACTTCTTTACGTTTATTCTTGCTGCGGGAGATTTCACATGTCACGTGAGGAGAGTAATGACTGACAGGACGAGCGTCACTGATCACTGATAGACAGTTTTTTTTCATAATTTTGGGTTTTCCTTATCTGTAAGCCATAATCATCACAATTTCAAGAAATAAAGGCTTGAAATATTTTACTGTATGTGTAATGAATCTATATAATATATGGGTTTCACTTTCTGAACTGTGTGACAAACATTTTTTTGTCCTTTTTCATGATTTTCTAATTTTTTTAAATGTACCTGTATATATTTAAATATATTATAAATACATCTACTTGTATACATATATATGCATATACATCATATATTATGTATATAAGATGTACATGCATGTGTAATGAGATGCAAGTGTACCAGCAGGTTTAGGACCTTGCTTTAGGAGACCATTTTATAGGTATTGGGGATACCTACCAAATTTCATACATGTAGCTGAAACATAGTATGAGGGGCACTTAATTAAAATTTTACCACACCTAGTACCTCATATAAATTCATAACTTTAAGCATTTTAAGCATAAGAAGTTTAGGTCCTCAAAAATATGACTAATTTCAGAGAATAACAACAAATATAGCCGCAAGCAGCAAACAGAGGTTAAGCCGAATATAGGCACAAAGGGAATTGTTTGTGAAAGTCACTGATGATTGCCTGAGGAAAAGCGGTTTTAGGAAACAAAAAACAAAAACCTTGGCAATAATAGGATTTGTAACTGTTGACCAATAGGTGACACTATGAAATTCTTATGAGGCATTTAGGATGTTGTGACAATGTTTACAAAGTTTCATCCAGCGATTTCTTCCAGTTGCCAAGAACTGGCTAATGTTAACTTTACTACCTAAAGTTAAACGCTGTGCTCATCGGTACCACTTTTTACCCAGCCATCCACAGTGCAGGAGGGGTGTGACAAATACAACATCATCCAGTCGTCATAATCAAATTGTACAATGACGGAATAACAGGCAGGAGTTAATACTTCTGTCACCGAGTATCAATTTCTGTTTCAGGTGACATCACATGGCTACCACAATATTATTTGTTGATTAAATGAACTTTCAGCAAAATCATACTAATAACAATACTTTGGCGAATATTCCGTAACATAGCAACACAGTCTCAGCTGAAAAAAATGCTGTCAAGCACCCACAGGTGACGTTTTCAGACGAGTACACAACATTTTCACCTGTGGTTAAACGCTTCGGTGGACACAAGGCCTTAGAATATCATTTGCTCCTGCTGTTTATCAGTTTTTGGAAACAAATTAAAACCTTTGCAAGAAAAGATCTATCCTTTTCAACCCTTGCGTGTTTGTAGTTGCACATTTTAGGGTAAAGATAAAATGCATTCATTTGTTTAAGAACTTGAGGTGAATTTCCTGATTAATTGATATTCACTTTAACACATTAAAATATTAGTTTTCATAATGCTACTGTTGCATTTAAATTGATAATGTAATTCCTGTCAGTAAAAAATGTGAGTGAGCTTGTGTATTGAATTGGGTTGCTGTTAAGAATTTTGCATGTTAAAATAGGGGTCTGGAAAAAAGGTTGGAACCACTGCCCTCACTTTAGGAAGCCTCACAATATAAGGTATTAATAATTAGATTCAGAACAAGTTATGCACCAAAGTTCAGCATCTTGGGTTTTTTAAAAAACGAATACAATTTTATCAGTTGTAATGATGATGCTTGTCTTAAGAGAATTTATTTCATAATTACTTGGAGTAAATAGCTGAAACATTGTCTACCAAAATGATGCTCTGGGTCATGACTCACATTACTAGTGGCACAAAACTGTCTCTGTCCATCTTTAATCTCAGGGGAAAACTTCTGCAGCAGAGCTTTCTGTACGCGCCAGATAGGAGGGGGTTCTCGTCCTGTCTGCAGGGCCAACTGGGAAGAGAGAGAATTAGCCAATGAATTATATCTGTATATTTGGTCACATCATTTGAAATACTGAACGAATGAATGAATAAACAATTTAAATGAAAATGAATAAACAATTTATCTGCCAATATGCACTACTTTCAAAATGGAAGAACAAAAATTTATATAATGTACCTTCAGACTCCTGATGTCCTCGATCCGCACCACAAACTCATCCCTCTCCCTAAAAATCCCTTCACCTCCACTCTCACTTTCATCCTCATCAGTCTCTCCAACAATGGCGGCACCATTTTGTTTCTGTGCCAAATGTAAGGGTAGAATCTGAGGCGCAGGGGGCTCTTCAGGGGAGGCAGGTTCTGCAATAGTCTCCTCTACACAAGGTGGACTGGGCGAAGGCAGAGTAGGAGATGCTGGGGGCTCTACAGGAGCAGGAGGTGGAGGAGAGAGGGCAGGCACAGGAACAGTTACAGGACTAGCTGGAGGTGAGACCTGTTGTGATGAAGACCTCTGAGGGGGTGGATTATCCTCCTGTGGAGGAAGTGGAGAAGGAAGAGGGATGGGAGGAAGTGGTGAAGGCGAGGAAGAAGCAGACGAAGCAGGAGATGATAAGGAAACAGGTGGGGGAGATGGTGGAGCTTGGGCTTCAGGAACTTCTTTAGGAGAGTCTACAAGAAAAAAGGGTACTTTTATCACACACAATTCAGCAACAAAATAATACAGAATAAGTGTCTATTTCTTTTTTAGTAACTTGTTAACCTTTTATTTTGAGACTTTCCAAAAATGACCCTTACCCCCAACTTTGAGAACACTCAACGGCTCCATATCAGGGCTTTTCTCTTTATCATCTTTGTTTTGTTCCACTACTTCATTTACATCCTTTGGACTTTCTTCCATTTCTTCCTCCTGCTCCTCTCTTTGTAATTTTGCAGGCTCAACAGACTGGGAGTGTGAGGAAGGGTGAGTATGCATTGGTGGTTGAGGGCTAAGGGCTGGTGGTTGATGAGTTGGTGTCAGTGGTTCAGGAGGAGGTGGAGGAGGGGGTGGTGGAAGTGAAGGAGGCTGCATTGAGGAAGTGCTGAGTTGAGGAGTGTCATACAGTGCAGAGATTGCTGAAGAAATGCTCTTTTGCAGATCCTGATTCTTTCCAACAGAGTCCTCCTCATCAGATGAGAAGGAGGGTAATGTCTCAAGGTTCCGTTTTAGTTCTTCATCCAAGCGCTTACATGGGCTAGGGCAGCCACCCAAAGACAATCCTCCATCACTTTCACCATCTCCATATCCAGATACAACTGCTGGTGGAGGGGGTGGTTGGGGGGACAGTGGACGTATGCCTCCAATTTTGCCAGGAGATGCTTCCTCATTTCCAGCGCTGTCTGCAGACCCGGTTGACATCCCTGATGACCTTTTTCCAGACTTAAGAAAATCTAAAAATGAGGCAACAAAGCCAGTCTTCTCTGACTCTTTATCTTCCATCTAAATATTAAAGGACAAAATATATAATGAAAAAACAATAATTCAGTTACTATTGTTTATTAAAACATTACAATAATACAACTCTGGAATGTGTTACTTTGTACTGTATTCTGATACCTCTTGGGATTTAGACTTGTTCTTGTCCTGAGGTCGTGTCATGTCATGCATCCCGGGTGTCCCAGGACTTAAGCCCAAAGATGGGGCTGAGCCAAGGGAACCATCTGAGAGGGCTGGATCAGTGCCTGATAAAGAGTCTGTTCGCAACAACGCATCAGAGGATGATGTCGTTCCAACAGGAAGTTTAATCTAATAAAGGAAGACAAATCATCATAGAAAAATACCCTGGCAAGAAAACAGTTGTAAGTAAATGTTCTAACATCAAACATTCAATAAATTACAGAAATCAGCATTTATAAATACACATCAAGTGTAAATTTTACAATACAAATATTCATAATTATTAGTACCTTGATTGGTTTAATTGGCTCCTGATGCTGTGGTTGCTGCTGTGATTGGTGATGCATTTGCTGCTGCATGTGCTGTTGATACAACTGATTTGAATCTTTATTAGCCATCTCCATGTCCATCATAGATTCATCTCGTCTACCTCTGCCTCTTCCTCTTCCCCTGCCTCTGCCTCTTTCAGGAACATAACAGGAACCTGCTCCATATTCTCCCATCATACCCCTAGAGTGGTGAGTTTCTGGCAGTGGCCGTATCCGTGGGCGTCCCCGTGGCCTAGGCGGTCCATCTCGTTTGGGCTTTGTGGGTTTCCTGCCTCTTTTCTTAGGTCCATCATGGGGCAACAATTGAGTAGGAGCAAGGGATGGGTATCCAAAGTCCAGATCACCCATTAAAGGGCTTAACGTTCCTACTCCCACTCCACTTGATTTGCGACAACTGGACACAAGGTCAGGAAGATCTGGAAGCCGGCTTCGGCTGTTGAGGCGAATATCAGCTGGAATGTCAGCCTTATCCTCATCATCCTCAAATTCATATTCCTGTGCATAGCTCTTCTTGGGCAAGGAGTTTGGATCAGGTCTCTCCTTCAGCAGGTGGAAAGAACTAGATTTAAGGAGCTTTTTAGGGCGAGAGGAACAAAAGATTGGAGAAGTAAGACCCCCTGATCCAGAAGTAGGTCCACCAGTACCACAGATTTTGGCACCAGACGCTTCCCCAACATTTCCTGCTGTCCCCATTCCGAGACTGGATGGTTGAGACTGGATCAGTCCAAGCTGCTCTGCATTGACTGTAGATGGGAGTTCATGAGTCTTCAAGGAGTCAAGATCTAAATGCATTGTTCCATTGTCAGGTTCTGAAAGACCATGGCAATATTGCCCATAACCCTGATCACTGTGATGGCCAAGGATATCATAACTTGGACCTGTATTGTCTCCTCCTCCTGCAGATGTTGTTTTAATTCCATCCATTCCTTCCTGCACTGTTTGGACTGGTGCAACTCCATCCTGACCCTGCCCAGTTCCCCCTGAACAGGTGGATTTGTACTCTTCTGGACAGAACATATCCTCCATTCCAGGAAAGAATGAACGTTCCTCATCTGGCAGAAGAGAATCAGGAAAACAGATGGATGTTAAAGGAACAAATCTCTGGCTCTGCTGGGTTTGAGTTTGGTTTTGATTTGATTTCACTGCTGGATTTCTGGTGTCAAAGTGGGACTCTCCTTCATGCTGGTCAAGCTGAGATGGACGAATCTGAGAAGCATGGGTGGGGTGGGACTGCTCTTGTTGCTGAGAGGCTGATGAGGAGGCTTGTGGAGCAAGATGATGATGACTCTGTGAATTGGAATGGGAGGCATGAGGGTGTTGATGATGAGTGTTAGGATGCTGAGGACCTTGCGGTGGTTGCTGTTGTTGGTGGTGATGGTGGGAGAGGTGATGCCCATGGGATGATGTCGATAAACTAATTTCTGGCTCAGGACGATATGCGTGTAACTCAGAGGCATGGTGCTGTGTGGGGTGGTGAGATGAAAGTCCTTGTTGCTCCTGTGACTCGCGCCTTTTCACAGTTCCTGTTGGTGCTGCTACAGAATTCCCCCTGCTTACTTCACCTCCTGTTCTTTCATCCACCATTCCTCCCTCCTGACTAGAGGTCCGAGATAGGGAGTGCTCCAGCATATCTAACGAAGACACTGTGTTAGATTTAGGGCGGTTCTGGTCTTGTTGCTGAGCACCATGACCATAGTGCCCAGCTGCTTCCAAAGCCTGGGACTGCAGTTGGAGTTGAAGTTGGGATGCCTGGGGCTGGGAATGGGTCTCTGCTGACACAATTCCCTCAGCTGCTTCCATCAGGGCCTGCTGGTTTACAGAATGCTGCTGCTGAGGATCAGTTTTGTTCCGGGTGTGGGAAAGCACAGACTGCAACAAATGAGAAGGCTGGTGAGATTGTTCAGTAGGAGAATCCATAAGTGACTGTTGTTGTTGATGTTGCTGTGAATGTGTCGGATGATGCTGAGTTTGTTGTTGATGTTGATGGCGGTGTTGCTGCAGATCAGGTGTCTTACGAATGTAAGCCATATCTGCTGAATCTTGAGGCTTTTTCTGAAGATCCATGTGGGGGTGAGAGTGTAGGTGTTGATGTGTTGGTGTATGTGGAGTGTGTTGATGGTGGGAGGTGGTGTGCTGAGGAATGGAGTGCTGGGAATATGGGTCACCCCGTCCATAATGTACCACAGATCCCAGAGAATCATGATGATGGTGAGGATGGGAATGAGTTTGATCTGAACTCCCTCGTCCTCCATCACTTACTGTTCTGGTACTCTTTTGTTGTTGTGACTGTTGTTGATGTTGTTGTTTATGTTGCTGTTGTTGCTGCTGCTGTTTCTTTAGGGACATCTCCAATTGACTGTCTAGTCCAGCTCCACTCCCTGTGCCAGAGACAGCAGAGTTAGAGGTGGCACTATGTGTTCGAATAACACTTTGGAGGTGGTACCTCTCCTCTGAGCTTTTGTTTATCTCATAAGCTAGCCCTTTATTTCCATCTTGAGCTGGAAGGCCTGAAGGCTGCTGGGTCGGCTGTGAGGAATGATGGCTTTGAGGAGGATGATGGTGGGATGTTTGAGGAGCAGGACTCTGAGACTGGAGAAGGTGTTGAATAAGGAAATCATCATCAACATCATCCTCCTGTTGTGGCCGAGACTCTGTTACACCCAGTATACTGTTATCAGACTTTGTTTTAGGAGGTACAGAAGGGTGGTAGGGTTGTGACCGAGGTCCTCTTGTGTCTGGGTATCCTTGTGGAGAAGGCAGAAATGAAGGAGAGAGAACAGAAGACAGATATTTGTTGGATCCTGTACCAACAGGTGACTGAGCGAGTCGCGAAGGTGCAGGAGAATGCATACCAGGGCGTAAAATTCCAGAATTTCCAGATGGAGATGGGCTAGAATCAGGGATGTGGTAAGCTCCACCTCCCACATTGTTGCTACCTCCAGTTCCTGTAGTGCCTCCACTACTACTTCCACCAGTTGCTCCACCACTTGCTCCTGACCGAAGAAGAGCAGGAGAGTGTCCTGATGCACCATAGGCCATTGAAGGGCTGCCAGCTCCCCCTAATGATTGTGGTAAAGACCCATAACCTGAATCAGTCCCATATACTGATTCTGCTGAAAATGACTGACCTCCCAAATTTCCATACCCTTTTGAAACTCCAGAGGTCCTAGCTGAAGGAAGATCATGAGTTTGCGGAGAACTGAATCCACCATATGACTGAGAAAGGTGTGATGGATGAGGCTGACTTGGAGAAAAAGACTGAGGTTGTGGCAGAGGAGGGGTCTGACCCGTAAGAACACTGGATGGCTTTACTGGTGCCACTGGAGATCCATAGCCTGAAAGGCATGACTTTGGAAGGGTTTGCTGAGAGGAGCTAGTGGAGCTTTGAGGGGGTTGGGAATGTGTTTGAGGGGGAGGAGGTACAGCCTGAGTTGGTGTCTGTTGCCGAGAGGATGCAGTGGCAGAAGTGGAGGTTGGAATGGAATTAGACTGACGAGCACTAGCTGATGCAGAGGAGGAGGAGGATGATGATGATGAGGAAGAAGCTGATGAGGCAGAAGGGGGGGTGTGAGGGGTTTTGGAAGAGGATGCAGATCCAGAGGAGGAGTAACCACTGCTGGAGCTGCCCTTTGTCCCCTTTCCTGGCCCACCAGAGGATGTGGATGATGAGGATCCATAGGAAGGCTGAATTATGGGTCTATATTGTTCAGTCCTGGGGGAGGGTTTATGATCTGAGGAGGGACTGTGTTCACCTAGAGGACTGCAAGCGAGGCCAGCATGACGAGTATGAGCGGCTTGTTGATATCCTGACACACCACAACTGAGGTAGTGCTGGAGGGGGTGAGGCGTGGATGCAGAGGTTTGTGCTGGTGAGGGACGTTGGTAGTGTTTAATTACACTGTCTTGTCTTGGTACTGTCCGCTCTTGGGATGTTGGCTGAGGTGGAGCAGGAGTAGAGGAAAATACTGAGGCACTGTACAACTGGGTGGACTGGTCTTGAAGCTGGGAGGACAACAAGTTAAACTGATGAGACTGTAGATGGCGGGCAGAAGCTGAGGCTGCAGAAGAGGCTTGAGCAGATGTGACACTACCACCAGTTGGATCATGACTTCCACGGTAGGCTGCAGCTGCACCCTGTGATGACAACAGACGATCAAAGCCTAGGCTTGACTGAGAAGGCGTCTTGATGTGCAGTAACGGATCATGGGGTGACAGAAGACCATTGGAAGTGGGACTGAAGGTGGGTGTGTCCTGTAAGGATAATGAGGGGGTCACACTTGGAAATGACCGTCCCGAGAATGAAGCTGGGTGCTGATAGGCAGACAGAGCAGAAGAGGATGGGAAAGATCCAGAACCAGGAAGGGCACCCGAGATAAAGAGCTCCGCAGGGGCAGGAGTATGCATGGCTAAAATTTGTAGAGAAAAGACAAAGAACAGACAAAAGCTATGGCTAACAAAAAATACACATTAAAATAAAAGCAAAAAGACAAGAATGGCTTTCAACAGCGCTGCACACAGCAGTTATTACATGAGCCAATTAATATTTTCTAATATGTGCCTTACAAGTTGTTACTATGGCAACAGTGTTGACTGTGCTGGCTGACTGCTTACATTTTAACAGATTTTCCAACATATATTCAGTAAATTTTTAAACCAACCTGTGACTGTGCATTCATTATCAAAAATATTATTTCATTTCATTCTATCCTTTTCAAATACAAGATGCACTGATGTATATTTCTTACAACCATGCTATCTTTGCATACCAGTCTGCCATGATGGAGTGCGGAACTGTGAAAGAAGAGACGAGGCAGAGGGAGGTGGTTGTGGACCCCTGGACTCTAGTGCAGATATAAGGTTCATAACTGATGGATCTGGGCCAGATGGACTTGGGTGGTGCAGCCCAGCATCAAAAAGTCCAGACAATCCTAGGAATAACACAACGAAAATGTTTACATATAATGAACATGTGCTAAATACTGTTTAAAATAATTAGGATGTTGAAATGCCAAGTCAATACTTAAATGAGTAAATAAAGACTAAACTTCTAAATGTATAACTGAATTAATAATTAAATATGGCTAATAACCAAAAATTTGTTAAATAATGACACTCACATATCTAACACTGGTTACTTCATGTGCATCTCTGCTTGTATTATTGTAATATGTCTTATATTATATGTAATATGTATATCTTTGTAACATTATATCCTTGTGTCATTGCAAACAAACTTAATGTTTTCTAAGAAACAAATACTATATTTTAATGCAGTTTTCCATTAATAGTTTACTTTTATATAATATAAAGGGGTTTAACAGCATATTTTTGCTCTGGTTTCCAAATCAACATGATTGTCCTTAGAACTATTATTATTACTTAGACCTGCTGAACATCAATGTAGTCAAGGAGATCATATAACTCCATAATAAAGAGAGTCCACACCACTTTCTAGGATGGTGTGAAAGGTTTTTGTGATATTATGATATTTAGTGATAAACATGTTTGCTGGGTACACATAAATAACTAACATGCATTATGATTAAAATTGTATACTAAAGATGTGAATATCAGGGCTGTCCCCTAACAGTTGACTAACCCTAACATTAGTCAAAGAAAAAATATCAAGTACTATTTGAACTGTGAGTAGTTATCTACGCTATAGCCACTTTATATAGCTGCTCACGCTAGATAAATGTGCACTATTATGGATATCTCCATCTATTATTACAAGTTTGTAAAGGTGTGCAAGTGTGCACATGGTGGCCAAAAAAGCTGCAATGCTAAGCTTGCCAGATCTGCTAGGCACCTGCACATCAACCCTTCTACATCCACGGCATCAGTGCAAATCTTCTCAAAAGTGCCCCAGCTGTGAGCAGGACACAGAGCTCACTTCTCCCTGACACTGCAGGCGAACTCGCATCCTAAAACGCTTGTGGCTTAAGCCATCAAGACCAAATGGCAAGGTTCAGGATATACCTTATTAATAAAGTGTACTACGTACAGAAATGCAGATGAGCCCAGAACATTAATGCAAATCGCTACATGGCATAAATGGAAAACCATTACCTAAACCCCCCTCCCCAGTACATATTTTACATAATTATATTAATATCATAAATGTGCGACTAGTCGACTAATGGCTTAAATGAATGACTACCAGATGACTAGGAAAATCCCTAGTTGGGGGCAGCCCTAGATAATATGACACAATGAAACAGGTAACATTTTCATTAGCTTGTCTAATGATAAGATATAGAACAACAACAACAGGTTTGCATTGTAGCAATTTTTTAACGGGAACAGTATGTTTTTCATTCAACTTATGTACTAATGTAAATATGTAACAGAACTAGATATGAGAATATAGAGTCTATCACTTACCCAGGCTCCTTCCAGCTGCACCCCAAGCCCCACCCTGGCCAGAACCACCAGGGTGGTGATTTGTAGCATAACCCTGCAGGGGATGGGGAGTGGCATAGGCTTGGCGATGAAGAAGTTCGGATTCCGGATGTGATGATCTGGAGCCGTACACCAAGCTGACATAACAAGAAAGCCACTACGTTAATAGTCTACAATACTCAACGCAAATAAAAATTGCAAGTAGTTTTGTAAGTCAGTAAATACTACTATGCAAGCTTATATACAAAGTGTGCACCAGACAAAAGTGATTTAATATGTGGTATAGAATTTGTAACTAGGATTTATTTGTTAAAAATAAATATATATCCGTGCTTCAGAAACTCAGTTACATCTGTGTATGAGACAACACAGTACTTTTATATGGCCCAAATATCTCTATATTAAATGCAAATTATTTACATTTATATGTGGTAACTTAGATTATATTTAGATACACTGACAATATACTGACATTATAGATACTAAATTTGTGGGTTTTTAAAAAATAAACCGTTTAAATGAAAAATGTATTATTTATTTACATTTTTATTTTTATTTAATGCCCTCTGAAGCCAACTACTATTCACCATTAACTGTACGTTAGAATACAATAATGTTGACGTTTATGCTAATATATTCTATTGTTACATTATTTTCCTACTGTTACATTTCATGTTGTATATTGTTATTAATTTTAGTTAACATTACTGGAACTATGGTCATTTTTCGTTTAATTTCTTTCAGCGTTTTGGCGTGATGCTTGGGAAAACAAACACGCCAGTAAACTACTTTAAAAGTTTTATCTTTGTGCAACAACAATTATGTCTTTTATCAGCCATTAGGGGAATATTTTAGTTTTTATGCATGTTAATTTATGCATCCATATTCACGTGATTTAGGATCATGATATGTGACAGTATAGCTTTGAGGGCTTGCACTGCTTAGCTAACGCGTTAGCAACAGCACTGCAAGTCGGTTCCATCTTCATTGGAACAGGACAGAGGGCTAGCCAGCTATTCATAGATATTTCCCCTTCAAAACTGTGCAGCTTGATAATAGACTAAAAAATAAACGTTTTCTTGTTCAACATTGGGCACACACGTGACAATAGTAATAGCTAACGTCAGCTGTATGGATGTTTAAACAGGGCACTTGGCCTCTTCTCATGCGAGGCCGCGTAGCGGTGTTTACGCGTTTAGGATCTCATTTTTGGCAATACTATATATATGTTCGCAGGTAGTTTAAATTGCCCCAAGAATGCAATTGCAAAAATCAGTTCTTCTACAATTTATCTCAATCTATAATTTGCCTAGTTTAAATACTGATAAAAGCAGAGCAGGTAAGTTGCAGCATCCTGAGAAAATGGCTGTAGTTTGTCCATGGATTCGTGTTTTTCAAGATTTTGTTCTCAGCTCTCTTCGTTCTCAGATCAATCTTAACCCTAAACCCTAATTTATTGAGGATGGCAAATGAATCAATAAAGGAATTTGTAAAAAAAAAAAACACTCTACCCAGCTCTTCTTAACCCACCCCCCAACAAACACACACACCACCAGCACACACGCCTTTTTTTCTTCAGTCTCCTCCTCATCTTCTCTTCCCTCTGTCGACCCAAACTACACATTAGTCTATCAATCACGCTTCGAAACCTGCAAACCCTACCTTATTTGAATAACAATTACTGCAGTTTTACCTTATGACATCCCACGCAAATGCATCGTCAGATGCAAATGCATGGGTTCACGATTAAGGCCAGTCCAATACTAATTTCACAGTACAAGCGGACATCGTTCAGTATATTAAGCATGGCTGCACGCTTACCTTGCTTTTGCTGATCTCTCGTAGCTCCATCCGGCTCCTGCGCCCAAATCACCGAACCCTGCTCCAGGGTAATTTCTATCCATTGCTTTCAAATACGCGTGGATGGGTCAAAAAAACGATTTTGGTGCAATAAAAAAACTTGCACATGAAGATTACGTCCCTGTTGTTAATTTTTTATCATTCTTTCTGGTAAGAAACGAGTAAGTCCACAAGAGTGAAAAATAGCATATTGAAAAGGAAGAGGGAAATGGAGGGGAGGAGATGAGTGCGTGATAGAGGGGGTGTTCACCGACCACCTCCAAAAAAACAACTCACCTCCTTTTCAGCCTTTCCTCGTTTAAAATCAGTTTAATTAATACCATGGTTCTCACGAATTGCAAATGCTTATATGTCTGAGATAATTCAGCTTGACCTGGTTACCGATAAAATAGT
This sequence comes from Botia kubotai, assembly GCA_036877585.1. NCBI lineage: Eukaryota > Metazoa > Chordata > Actinopteri > Cypriniformes > Botiidae > Botia > Botia kubotai. The sequence goes on along the minus strand of JAZGTI010000392.1, from coordinate 33,545 downwards.
GATGAACGCATACGACCCATGCACGTCCTTTTCCTTGTTTCTCCTCCCTTTTCACCACTACTTTAGATGTATTAAATATGTATCAAGCAAGCAAGGGCTTCGGTCGTAAAAGAACTGCTACATTACAAATGAAACATAATAATTAGCGCTTTAAGCTTAAAGCTTTCAAAACATGAAATAAAAATCTAATTTCACTCCAAAATTGCGTTGCGAGCTAGCAGCGCGCGCTAGCTGTGTCGACGCATCAAAATAAGACGGTGTTGCCCTTTATTTAAAAAAAACCCATCCCGTTCCTTCATGTGTTTTGAATTGGATTCGAGATAATGATATTGATCGAGGCTGGTACAAATCCAGAGCAGTTTGGTTGTACGTCAAGATCGAGGCCTCCTTTTTTCATAATATTAGTCATTTTCCCTTGAAGACGCCATTTTTGAAGGCTGCTGTTTCTCTCGCTTCTCCCTCCCCTCTCTCTCAAACTCGAGCTCACTATAGTCTAGTCCACCTCACCTCCGCCTGTTCTCGGCCTCCACGCCAGCCACTAGCAAGCGCTATTCCGGGAACACAGTGAACCCTCCTATTTATCCAGAATGGTCAGAACCCATAGAGGGGGGAGACATAGGCCGATGCACAGATTCAGAGATGTAGGGCATGTCTGGCCTTTAGAGGAATAGAATCTTCATGATTCATTGTTAGGCTAGGTGTTTTTGTGTTATATTTGCTCCCCACACCCACCCACACATTTTATGAGCAACATCACAGTGACAAATATAAGACTGCTATTTTTCTTTAGGAAATGACAGCATTGTAATAATACAGTTATAGCCTACCGTAGTAACAAGTTAAATAATTAATAATAGCGCATTATATGAGGGATATGAACTGCATGGCTACTAGTTTAGAAAATACATGTAAATCTATTATTTAACAATTAAACATTTTCCCAATTAATAATGTAATGTTTTCGATTAATAATCATTTCATATTTACGTATGTCCACTTGGCTATTTGGTGTCACATTTCTTTGCTCTATACATACTGACATTGACATGTTGTGTAGGCACTTTTTAACCCTCCTTTGAGTTTGAATAGGGCTCTATTGAAAAGCTCTTCTGATACAATTAATTATTTCTTCTTTGCTGGGTTTAATTTGAAAAGTAATTATTATTGGGTGGATTTTTAGGAATGCATTCAATAACCCTAAAGATTGTATCTTAGATGTGTCTGTTTTCTAATATTAAAATCAATATTCCAGGATGTCAATCATGCTGTCACCCCTTAAATGGGCATTATTAAATGACAGAGGAGGGTTTAAGCAAACACTGACATCCAGTGGTAAAAGAATACACCAACAGTTTCAACAGTTTGTTGTCAATAGGTAAAAGAAATTAAGGAAAAAGAGAACCCTCTAATCCTATTCAAGGCATTTAGTTTACATTTATTTAATAAAAAAAATTCTGTTAGGGGTTTTGAGTAAAAAAACTAAAAGAAACACCAATGTTTGCATGGCAGTAAAATTACACTTCTGTGTGAATGATATTTATTGACTGTAGTGCTGCATTAAACACCATCATCCCCACAGAATCAAGCTAAAAAATCTGGGGCTAAAGGCACCTTTGTGATTGGATTCTGCACTTTCTGACAGGCAGACAGGATCAGAAACTGCTGCACATCCTCCATACTCCATATAGCACTTTTACCCTCCAGGGATGTGTACATGGTCCCCTCCTGTATTCCCTGTTCATGCATGACTGTGCTGCCAAGCACAGCTCTGAAATCATTTTTAAGTTTGCTGACAACACAATCATCGTAGCCTTTAACAGGAATGCAGATGAAATCTACATCACATTCAGCATGGTGAGGGAACATAAACATCTGTCAAAAGAAATGACTGTGGATTGCAGTTATACACCGAGAGTTTAAGCTACATGTTCTTTGTTGTCAACATCTCTAATGATCTCTCCTGATCCACCAAGTAAAATGAATCCCTTCATTGTCTCTACTTTCTACTGAGGTTAAGAAAGTTTGTAGTGGCTTCAAGAACCACAACACATTTCTATCTTAACTGACTATATTTATTGTTATACCATAATATATCACATCAGTGTATTTATTCTATATTGTACTATATATTATATTTTCCATAGTTTTCATTTTAACTTTAATTACTTGTATTATCTTCTACAAACCTGCTGTTGCATTAAAATAATGTTTTAACTTGATGTTCATTCTTATTCTGCAGTCATTGTCTCACACTGAATCTCACTATTTACTACTGAATCAGTACTAAACATCTCTCTAATCTGTATTGTTTATACTTTTTATTCGATCACTATATTAACATCGTACAGTGTATGTCTGTGTTGTTTGTTTATATGTTATTGTGCCATGCTATGTTCTGTGACATAAGCTTTTGCTTTGTTCATAAGCATTTCAATGTCTGTTTCAATGTCAAGGACTGTATAAAATACATTGCTGACCAACAGTCCAGTCAGCAATTTGTTGCTTTAGGTGTGAAATGCCTTGAGACGCAACTTGAACAGGGTTCAAGGGTAGCCAACGTAAGATCACAGAAATCAACTCCTTCCACTCACTCCCTTGCTGCTCCCACACACACAACCTATCATACAGACTCTTCATAATTAATGTACTGTTACTAAAGAACTAGATTGCCTGGTGGAGTATCACTAAATTTTTGTTTCTGTGTTTATTTAATGAAAACCTTACCATGTATATGGAATAACCATTTTAAAGGAATAGTTCTCCCAAAATAAAAATCATCTCATAATATACTCATCCTCATGCCATCTTAAGTGTGAATGACTTTCTTTCTTCAGCCAAATGTAATCAGAGTTACATTAGTAATATCTGTTTCTTCCGAACTTTGTAATGGCATTGAATAGTGCCCAGGATTTTGAAGCGTCAAAAAGCCCATCCATTTAATTAAAAATGTAATCTATAACTTATCTATAACTAGTATAATCTATAACTTCTTATATATAACGTCTTCTGGAGTGAAATGATATGTTTGGGAAAGAAAACAATTCTTTATTCTGATTAATATTCTTTAATAAGTTTGATGATTTTTTTTTATCTGTGAAAAAAAAATTTTTTTACTCAGATTAAATTAACCAAAATAAGTATTGCAGTTTTAAACCTCATCAACAACCAATGCAATTTAAATAAAATGAGTCAAAACTCAACAAAACCACTGTTTTTCCTCTCAAAATTGTTCCTTTTAGGTCCCTTACTTGTTTATTTTTGCTTAGGTTCTCCAAATCAACTTTTAATAACTTATTTAATCAAATAACGTCTTCTTAGTCTTTTCACTTCTACTCACTGCTTTGGCCCTTACATTCTGCTTGCAATCTGGCTTGTGTGCTCTTAAGTAATTCTCTTTTAGATATGCCAATACGATTTCTTATAGGCATGTTTTTCTTTTTTATAGATTTCTTATAGGCATGTTTTTCCATATAACTCCTAATGAAATGTTTAATATTAACTAATTTGTGAGTTAAGTGTTATTTTCAGTATATTTTATATTGTAATATGATAAATTACTACAGAAATTATATTTTATAGTATAATGTTATAAATTATTGCAAATATTATAAATTGTTTATTGTTTATATATTGTTTGTTTATACTCACTCAACCCATATTTTAATGTGGATTACACAAGGATGGCATTACTGTGAGTAAATTATGAGATAATTTTCATTTTATGATGAACTATTCCTTTAACAATGAATTTAGAACAGCTAATAGGCGTTGTCAGGAGCTTACAGCTGCTCTAAATTCACTGTAAACATTCAGCTTCACTGAGCCTTTGCCTTTGTTTAAATAAAATAAATAATTAATTAACACGCACTGAACTTATAGCAAATATAGGAAGAATAATAGTGAATAATAGTATTTTTTACAATTCTTAATTCTTTCTCCCTTGAAATTGACATTTGTTACTGTAACCTATTCAAGTTACCATTTACATTTCGTGTTATTGTTTTTACGTCAGCATTCATACAGAATTGCATAATTGCCTGATTTTACCAAGTGTTATTGTTCTTACTATAGTATTTGATCTTTGCACACGGTCAACATTTCTAATCAATACGTAGTCCATTAAGAGATCAAACTCAGCACCGGGTGTTTTTCCTATCACAGTGTTTTTCTCCTCACGCAGTTAACGCAGTTGATTCATTTCACGCTGTTTTATTCCCTCCTCTTTCCTCCCTCCGTTCGTTCCGTTGTGTGAGAGAGGGATCCGCTGCGTCCTCGAGCTCTGAGCGAGCTGCAAAAACAACATCACTGCTGAGCTTCATCTGCTGGACAATAAAAGATTCAGATGCAACAGGAATTATTACATTTCGTTAGATTTAGCGGCAATATTGTTATGCTGTTGGAGTAAGAACGCACGTGAGGCTTGAGTTGTACACTTCAGTCGTTCGGAGAAGGTAGGTGTGTTATATAGTAGTAGCCTATAATATAACGCTGAGGACGCGTCCCTTTGTCTTATTAGAAAACATAGAGCCTTAATCTGTTCTTGTGCTGTTGTCACGATGACAGATTACACCTTACGTTTATCATGTTTTATATTATAATTCGTGTATTTGATCCAAATCATATCGATGCTTTTGTTTGTCTTTCAATTCTCGCTTTCCCCATCTCTGCCTCCATATGTCAGTAACTTGCTAAATCAGTAAAAGGCTTTATTTGCCGTCGCATTTAATACTCATTTGGTGTATGGGCTGTTTATATTCACATATAACAAGTAGATGGAAACATCTCATTCGTCTATTTCGTTTATTTTTCCTGTTACTGCCTTGATCTGTGTATAAATATGATGATGTTGAAAGAATAATATAGAAAAATATTATTTGTATAAAAATGTATATATATAGATTTGAATGTAGATTAATGTAACACATTATTAACGTGTTATTAATGTAAACATTTGCTCATCTTTTTAACTGAGGTTGGTTCAGCACCTTCGTATCTAGGTTAATAGGTTAAACTAAGATAAACAATCATGCACGATAAGAAACACAAAACTGTGTTTGAAAAGATGATGTAAATGACTCAGCATCACCCTTTTAACACAAAAGAGAAAAATAAGGACCATCAGATGAGACATATGTATCTGACAGCACGTGAGGACCATCATCACCGTATGTTTCTCTCACAGTCAATGTTAATAAGAATGAGACCTCCTGTACACAGAAATTCTGTTTCACACTGTTTCCTCTGTTTCAGCCACACAGAAGACCTGAGATCTAAACATCAGCGCAACACTGGTCACCTTTGAACCGTCCATTGTCACTATGGAAACAAACTACCATCAGGCATCGCTGGGCTCTCTGGTTTGTCCTCAAGATGGGGAACCGATTAACAGCCAGACCCCGGGCCCCGTTACATTTCAGCCACGGGCTCCTGGGAAGATCAGACCGTCCGACTCCTTTCCATGTCTGCGGCCCCTTTCTTTCCCCCAGCAGACCAGTGAGGAGGCACGCTGCTCAGAGGACGTTATTGTTATGGTCAAGGAGAAAACAGAAAATGGTAATTCATGAATTCATCACTGTTATGTGTGTCTTTTTTTAGGGGAGGATTTGGAGAAAAATGAGTTAAAATAAAAGCTTCTGATTGTCTCTGGGAAAAACATTTTTGTTCTGCTTTGCAAAATATCATAGTGTGATTTGCATACAGTAATCAGGATAATCACTGGCATGTAATTAAACAACAAACAGAGATGCGGATATTATTCAGTGTTCAACAACTACAGCAGATGAAGAACAACAGAAAAACACATCATATGCATAATCATTGTTTTTACATCATACATTGTTCTTACATTAAGACATTCTTTCTACTCCATTTATGTCAAGTACTTAAAATGAATGTTTGTTTTATATAAAAATGTTTAGTACAAATGTAGGTGTAAATATCATTGTAGCTGTAAATATTATAGGAATTAAAAATGTTTGGGTTGGCCTGATTTATTAACATTTGTTATTGTCGGAGCTGATTTTAGTTTTTCTAATCAAAAGCCACTTTACATTAGCAGCAGTCTCTTCTGAGACAGTGCTGTACAATACAGACAGCTGCTGTTATATTAGAATAGAATATTATCAGACATTTCACAGGTACTTTTTGCCCCTACATTTTACATATCTGGGGCATTTTTGTCATGGGTGGATTTTACACAAGAATTTACAAAGAGTAACACAAGGAAAAAAAGATATAATGATATAATACAGAAAGAATATAGCAAACGTGTTATTCGTGTTCAATGAGGAATGTTGTAAATAATGTAGAATCTCGCGGCTGTTCTTTGTGATTCAGGTCAGAAGTGAACACACACAGCAGCTCTCGTCAGCTGTTTTGTTGTTTATTGTGGCTTGAAGATGCTGGTGAGTGTATTTGAGGTTAAGATAGAGTTTTTATTTGCCTTCTTTTTACAGTGGCTGAGTGTGTCGTAAATACTTTTAATTAAATTAATGTTGCATCCTAATTAAAATTGCTGAAGGGATTTCCTGGCAGGAGGAGCATGACAGAGATTAGTGAATTAATGGCATTGGTGGCTATTTAATTAAAGTTCGGTTGGACAGCAATGTGATCCTGACTCTCTGACATGATCATGGTGAGGTGGAGAAGAATGCTTACAGAGATCAAAATCTTCATTATATACAGTAACATTATTGTTTTGTATGGAAAAAGATGTTCTCAGAACATTGCTCTGATACTTCAGGTGATGTACTGTATACTGGCAAACTCATAAAATACCAAATAACATCATAAATATACCATGAAAGTAGTCAAAAATAACCCAAAGGATCCCGTGGCTACATCACAGCTTTGTGTGAGAAACTGAAATTTAAATTGCAGTTCACAGATAATCTTCCCCTCTGTTGCAGCTCAGACCTCATCTGTAGTTGTGTTTAACTGACTATCACGCCACAGTCAAAAAAAAGCACAGCACATCCAAAGGTGCCAGTGTGGAATATAAAATTACAGCAGAGTGAAAGATTACCAGTGAATTACTGCCATTTTGATCTGTTCCTCATGCAGAAATGTTGAAGGGTTTCAGAAGACTTAAAACGTATGAAATGTTTTTCACGATACCTCTGTGAAAAACAAAGCTCTGAAAAAGCTTTCATTTTGAATGTTTATTTATCATTGTAAAGAACCTTTAGGTTTTCTAAACTTCCACTCCTTGTTTGGGCAGGTGAAAGGATTTATTCTTGTCCTGCTGATGGTTCCAGACCGATCCTGTCATCTCCTCCACGCAGGCATCATTCTCTGCCTCACACTCATCACCCTCACGCAGGCCGCACAAGGAAGGGAAGCAGGTCCAGCTCTGTCGCCTACACAGCGTTCTCCCCACGACCTTCTCTATCACGACACTCCAGTATCGCCACCAATCCACCGATGGACCGTTCCAAACCCAAAGACTACCTCATTCTTGCTGTCATTGCCTGCTTCTGCCCTGTCTGGCCAATCAACATTGTGGGATTTGTTTACTCTATTATGGTATTGGCCTATTTGTCCATGAACTTACTTTAAGTTGAAGCAGTTATAATTTGCTCTCTTATGTTTGTGTTCATACACAAAGATTGAATAATAACTTTGTGTTTCATGCTCTTACATTGGTAAAGCTTAGAGGGGCAGTCAAGACCCCAGATTTGATGTTGTCAGCTGCCAAGAAAGACAAAAGATTCTTTTCATCACAATTTTAGTTGACTGGAAAGAGAAATTAAGTGCGCTTTTAATTGTGGTCTGAATGTTTGGGAATCAAGCACGCACAGTTAGAACCTTTTGCATATATGTATTTGTTTAGCGTTTGTTGCAGGCCATGTGATGAATATCTAAAATGATTTTGACTCAGATCTCACTGTCATGTTCCTGCATCTAGTCTCGGAACAGTCTGGAACAGGGGAACATTGATGGAGCCCGGCGGCTGGGTCGAGTAGCCAAGCTGCTGTCTGTGGTCTCACTGGTGGGAGGAGCTGTCATTATTGTAGCATGCGCTGTAAATCTGTCAAGTAAGCAACCTAAACCTCTTGACCCATATCTTACACATGCACACACACACACACACTTGCAGGATATTGATGAGATCTAACTGGGAAAGGATTTTTCTTACTCTACATATAGAACGTGTAAGTAGGTCAGAAACCAGAACATCCAGAGGTTGTGTCTACTGATACTGTTCTTACTTTTAAAAGCTTCATTTTTAAATACTTTAAACCTCTTCCCAGCAGACACTGAGAAGTAATTTGACAGAAAACAATTAACATTAGAAATATGTAACAGAATAATGAACAATCAAATACAAATTACATGGATTATGAGAAATAATACATAAATATAAACACATAAATTAAATAATGGTTAGATAATAGTGAGAATGGAGCTAACAGATTAATTTGTGACTAATTATGTCTCATGTGTAATATGACAATTCCATGTACAGTATGATTTTCAATGAGAGAGCTGTAGGGCTGTCTGTCTATACTGCTTACTGATACCAGAGTTGTTGAAGAGCTGTAATCTACTGGAGCTCTTTTAAGAAACTAATTTCCGTTGAAAAATGATCATTTCAAATGAGTGTTCACACCTATTATGTACATGAACATTAACATGGTGCTTGCAAAATGTTTGTGTTTTGCAGTTAATGTAAAATCCTGAGTGTGGTGAGGACTGGAGTTGTTTCACATCAGAGCACTGACCAGCACACAACAGCACATTTGTGTCGCCCCAACTGTTGTTGGGTTGGCAGTCAATAATCAGATACTTCTGCTATCAAACCTTCAGTAATCTGACATACTTCCACTGACATCACACACACACAAAGGCCTGAGGTCAGATACGACGTGTAAACCCGATCAGACATGGCATGTTCTGTGAGGCTGCTGACCACTTCGGAGGCAAACTGCTGCTGAAGCAAAAGTATTTTTTACAAAACAAGAAAAAAGCCAAACAATACAGAGACATGGTTCTGACAGATGATTTGCCTGTCCCAGTGTCCAATGTGAATCTTACACCAGTTCTTTTAAAGAGTGTCACATGACTGCTGATACAGCCAAAGTGTCAGCAACAGTCATGAGCATCTATATGAGATACACAGATGTTGCCAAGCAGTTGGATGTTGGTCATATTTGGTCATTTGCTTAAAGAGAACCAGTAGAAAAGTAGACAGAGAGTTATCTTAGTATATCTTTGCTTTAATGTCACCATGCATTAGAATGTTTAAATTTATTTCCTGAATGTTTATTTATATTCTGTGGTGTAATACACCAATTCAGTTTTCTGTTTATATTATATTTTATTTTCTCTTTCATCAAATGACAATCCAGCTTTTGACTATTTCATAAAAAGAATTTGACTGTTCTTGAACATGACAAAATGTAGCTCATAATTCTGAAATCTAATGTAAATTTTTAAGCAGAAAAATCTACACCCCTTTTGATAAAGCAATATACAGGCGCTCACAAACAAGAGATTTTCATCAGAGTGAAGATGTTGAATATTGTTTTTGGAAAGAATCTTTATAAAAGACATTGTATTATGCTGCACACCTTTGCATTTGACTGTGGTGTTGGTTTATTTCTATACACTGTGTAATCTGACAGAGCTGTAGCTAATTGTAGCCAAATCACAAGAGAATGTCCTGATTTCTGCTATACTGCATTAGTTAAGGAACCTGTCGTAGATTAAGATGAGTCTGCACACTCTTGGGTTTTTGATGTTATTGTAATAATAGAAATTCCCATTCAGAAATCAAATATGTGAAAACGCATACACTTACTCATTTACAATCAGACACAAATATATACCATTGTTTATTTTTCAGATATATTCATGACTATATGTATTTGTAATGACTATACTACTTCTACACCACTAGTATTGATACTTATTATATTGTATAAGTGAAAAATTACATTGCAGCTATACTTTATAATAGATGTCTTAAATGAACAAATATATCATTCAAGTATACATATATACACATATGTCAGATTTCTGTATGGGAAGTGACTTTTGGGATGTTATATTTATACAGAAGGATGTAGCTCTTTTGTTCACTGTTATTTCAAAGGTTTGGCATATGCTTGTGATATGTGAATTATTATATTTGTGGTAGGATCAGTATGTAACATTTAGCCGTTTTTTTTTGTTGTCCTCTACATCTTTCCTAACAATTGTTTTTATTTATACATGACATTTTCACTAAAGAAGAAAGCACTAACATGTCATTCTTGTATAAACTATGTAGCTATTACAAACATTGTGCACTTATTTTTGCATGTCACCTTTCTGAAGCAATACTGATTTCCTGTATATATCTTAAGGGAAAACAGAATAAAGCTTCAAACACTTAGGAGAACTGTGAATTCTCTTAATTTTCAGACTGCTCGATTGTGTCTGCCCTCAACAGTAAGCATGTTTTAATCTTCTGTTTCCAGTGAGACCATCTGTCTCTCTTCAAGTGTGAATAACCTGGACATATTAAAGAAATAACCTGGACATATTAAAGAGTTAAATTTAGACAGTGGAATGAGAAAACAGACTTTCAGCAAGAAGCAAATAATCTATTTCTGTTTATAAATAAACACAATATATTTAACACTATATATAGCACTAACAGCCAACTTTTTTATTTATTAATTTATTTAGCTATGGAACAGCAAAATTAATGATGGTAAAATGAGAGCATGGGAGAGAGATAAGGTATGTTACCCAGTGAAGTGAAAAGAGAAAATATAGAGAAGTGAAGCGGTCGGCAGTCATGAGGGAACAGATTTAATAAGAAACCACATTCTACCCTTTAAATCTTCTCTGTGCTACAATTACAAATATCTAACATAATACTGCACCTCACAGCTCAGATGATCTTAACATTAGTTAAATGCTAAACCAGGTAAGAGTGTTTGTGAACTGCAGTTTTAAATGTAATGTTATTCTCTGCAGTGTTATTCCTATGTGAGCTCATTTTGTATTTACTGAAGTGAAAATCCTGAAACTTTCCTCAACATTTCCCCCCCTCCAGCAGAATCCAGGATTAGCAGAATTTCTAGATGCATGTTTCGTACTGAGCATGTGAATGAATGCTGACCTGTGCAGCCATTTTCATCTGCATCATGCTACAGAAATGTGCATGACCCAATGTGACCCAAGCAGGACAACATGAGACCCAAACAGAATGACAGACTTTCAACACTCAAATCCCAATCCTCCACAGCATACACACAGAGCCCATGAGGCACTGTGTGTAACATAAACAGCTGCTTCAGTCTGCAGTGTCATTAGTGGAGATTAGTGCAGTTGAGCGCAGATGCAGAACACCCCCCCCCAAACAAACACACACTGACCTTGTCTGAACCAACAACAAAATCAAACTTTTACACTGTCCCCATTAGCTAACATAATATTATTTACAAAGACGTCTCTACAAAACAGACTGACACTAAGTAAATTTTAAATAACTGTGTAAAATACTAATTTAATAAATAAAATATAAAATTTGTGTCAGAAACATAACTCAATATGGTTCAATACTTTTCTAAACAATAATGCCATGTTGAGAATGTATTGTTAATATTATTGTTGTTGATGATAGTGATATTGTTGTATCTAAGACTATTTGGAATGTTCCGATCCGTCACATATATTATAATTTGTTATTGTAAAACATCTTTAGACGTGCGAACATGATAAACAGCTCAATACAAATTTACGATATGACCCACATTTACGCTGTCATCTCGTTTGTCTACACTGAGGCTTGCTCTGGATGTGACGCAGGGCGTTTTCCGGATATGACGCAAGACGCGCCGCGTTTAAACTTGTTTTTAATATCACGGAAGTGAGACTAAACCGTTTCTGCAGAGTTGACTGACTAACCGCACTGAAGCGGATTTTCTCATTGTAAGTCACTGTTTTATTTATTAACTTCACTTTGCGCTTTCTAACAGTCTTAAATCAACACAGCACGAGCGTTCTTTTGTTGATGTGGTTTAAATGAACAGTGTTTACTGTTGCGTTGTGTTACTGCTGATTTGATTAATTTTCCCTCAGGAATAACTGCAGATTATGGCAGCGAAAACGGCCAAACAGACTTTAGTGACTAAGCTGGGTTTTAAAAACAGTAACGGCTCCAGATCAGTAGAGACGGAGACAGAGAAGCTGAAGAGAGAGAATGAGCAGCTGAAGAGATGTCTGGAGGATATGAAGAGAAGTCATCATTCAGACGCTGATAGAGCCAAACTGCTGGAGGTGCGATCATCTCCTAATACCAGATCTATAACCTAATACTTGACAGTATCTGTTTGTTAAAGGCAGGGTAGGCGATTTTTGTCCAAAAACCGGAAGATAGTTGAAAGTCTTTTTACATTTTAACAGCATTCACCAATTAAACTGATATAAATATATTTATATAAATATCTTCTGTGGAGCCACAGAACCATAATATGTTCATCCAATCATTGCCTTTGGTCCAAATTGAATGTCCTAATTGCCTGTCAAACTATGTATGCGTTTTAATGTTGGAGGAGGTGTGGTTCCTATTGCTAGGCTCTCCAAAATTGCCTACCCTACCTTTAATAATATTGCAGCCTTTTATGCAGCCGCATATTGTAATTCTATACTGTTTTTTAAAACAAAACATTCACACTAAAGCTTTAATCAAATAAAAAATTGAAGCCAAAAATTGACACATTTTAACTACAGTAAACCTGATACACAAAAAAAGAAGAAAAAAGCATTAATAATATTGACAGAAAGCAATATGTCCTCTGATATATTCCTGTGTAATCAGTAACTCCATAAATGTTTTGACCGCTCATGAATGTGGCAGAGGATTCTGGCTCTGGAGACGCTGAGGGAGAAGAACTCGCAGCAGCTGCTAGGAAAGGATCAGGAGATGTCCAGCCTCAGACAGCAGCTGAGGGCAGCTCACGGGGATGTCGTGTCTACACTGCAGGACCAGCTGGAACAGAAACAGAAGGAGGCACAGCAGAGAGAAATGCAGTTTCAGGCTCTGTCCAAAGAGACAGAAGACCTGAAAAACAAGTTTTGTGCAGTATCTCAAAGATGTGAAGCACTTGAGAAACAACAGGTGAGCCGTTGACTTTAGACTTAGACACATGACACATGTCACTTTAGACACATTATTACAAACACAAATGGAGAAAGTTTTGAAGAATGTCCTGGAGGAGGTGACATCTGACATCTGTCGGGCTGCCAAACTCCTAAATAACAAAAAGTGCTTCAAAAGGTTTACATGCACTATATTTTAACTTTGTATGAAAAGCTCAGAATCAGTTCAGCTGAGGGATCTGCCCTGGCCGCAGCGTCTTCAGCTGACTGGAGGGGTGGTTTATTGGGTGGTTTTAGAAGAACGTTACCCTGGATTTATGTGACTTTTATCAAACTTTTATGTCATTTTGAAGCTTGACAGCCACAGTCCTCATTCACTTTCATCCCATGGAAGAGGAGCTAGTGCAGTTAAAACTATAAACTGTCCACTCTCTCATAATTTGATTTTCTGTTCACTCTTGGAACACCATTCACATAAAGTCATTTTTTATTATTGCTGCACTTAAAGCTGAAATCCATTTCTTTCACCTCTGTAACTTTCCTGGGAAATAAGACTTGACAGCTCAAATTATAAATCGTTATTATTATAAACTTACGGTTGGTAATCAGGGAAAGGTAAGGAGATTGTGTTGAACACTGTTCTGCCATGTATTTTCTTAATTTCTTTTTGTTGTAATTTTTAACCAAAAAAACGTTACGGATTGCAGCTTAAAAAAAACAACTTATAGTTTTATGGTATTTAGCAAAAGGATATTCAATTAAATGGGTGCGTGATGATATTCACACACAAGATGGCGCCATTTCATCAAGCACATGGAGCTGCTGTCTTAAGGAAGCTGCCTAGCCACGGCGAAGTCATCTGTAAATAATTAGCTCATTCATTAATGCTCGCATTTTATTGGAACTTCTGGTAATGTATTGTGAGTGGTCAGTGAAAAAAGCAACAATATGAGAGATGGATTTGCCTAATACATAAAAATATATAAAATAATTATTTATATATCATTTGTTTTTCATTTCCTCTTCATCTGGCAACTGAAGAATGCGTCCTCCTAATTAAATGAGTTGTGCAATGTTGTTACATGGCTGATGGTGTTTTGGGACAAACAAACATCAAAATTAGTTAATGATAAACTAATAGTTTGCAAAAGTTACTAAACTAAAACTAAAAAAATTAAGTAAGATGACAGAGTTGTGCCCTACATTGTAACAACATTATGCTTAAGGTATTCAAAATGAGACAATAATTTGGATTGTTAACTAACATATTGACATTGCACAATTACATTTTTTTGGAATGGGGGTTGGAGATGTAGACATCTGATGAGTTTTAAACCATCTGCTTGTGTTGGATGACAGCTGACTTATATGTGTTTTTTTTGTTGTTTCTGTGTGATTGTTATGTTAATCTATGTTCTGTGTGTGTTTACTGACATTTCTGTCATTGATCTTTTGCAGGTTCCGTCGGGTGAGCTGTCTGTCCTTCAGGAGCAGTTGAGAGACGTAAATTCACAATCCAGGATGTCAATAAGATGTTCCTGATGTAACCTGCTGGACTGATGTTCTCCTCTCTGTTACTGAGTTTAGGCTCTGGAGAAGAACCAGAACTGGCTGATTTACGACCAGCAGCGGGAGGCGTATGTTCAAGGGCTCCTGGCCAGGACCAGGCAGCTGGAGACACAGTTAAATGAAGCAAATCAACAACAGCACAAAGATGCCAATTCAAGTGGTAAAAAAAAAAATCTGGCCCCTTCTACGTGGTTCACGCAAGAGGGACAGAATCTGGAAATGATGTACGCCAAGGAGTGGAACCCCTCTTTAGAATCAGAGCCACTTTTGTTTGGTTCTTTACAGAGCGATTATAATGCCTGCTATTCTCCTCACTTAAATACTGAATCTCTTCTTCTCCTCAAAGCTGGGGTGTATAAAAAATTGGCATTATTTAACTTCAGATCATTAGATCTGCCATGACAAGTGTCAGTCCCTCAATGAAGAACTTGATTGCATCCTTTATACGTCTGTGTTTCTACAGAAATGTTCAAAATAATAGTAAAAATAAACACTATTGGGAAGACAACAGATAGCCCCGCCCCCAACTAAAACCATTAGTTGAGCCAGTGTTGCTGTGCATGTCAGGGTCAATCCAACATACAAATTACATACTAATATTCTCAGCAACAGAAACATTACATCAAAGTCTGAGAGTTAAAAAAGAACACTTTTTCAGTCAGTTCTATTCATGGAGGGACTGATACATAAGGAATGTAAATCTAAAAAATGCACCATAATATTTTGAGTCTTTTTTTAGGTGTGATATGTATAATCATGCCATCTTTAAGGATTGCTTTAGTTATATAGTTTTTCTAGATTTAGATTTATTCATTATGTTTTAATTCTTATTAATTGTCCAATATATCAAATAATAAGCAAACATGTAAAAGCAGCAAAACAGACATGTTCCTCTTTAGTCTCCTGCAAATAATTATTGTGTGTGTGAGATGCAGGAGCATCCAGGCAGCTGGAGGCACAACTCGACGATGTAAGAGAGAAGTATGCAGAGAAGAGCAAGGAGGTGACTCAGCTGCAGGAGGCTCTGTCAGAGGAGAGGAGGTGCTCGGAGGAGCGAGCCTCCCGACTCCACCATGAGCTGCAGACAGCCAATGATAGACTGGAGGAGGAGAGGAGACGAGTGTCTGAACTACTGCAGCAGGTAATTAGATGATGGAGTGATGTATGATGATAAACTCAGGTTTTTCTATATCTATCAAAGCTGTTTACTGAACACATGAATCTTCATGCAGGTCATTTGCATGAGCTCATATTGATTGCTGCTTTTTTAACTGCAACAGCACAACTCTGTCTACACAACTCACATGCTTCAGTCGCAATGAAGCTGTACCATAACTGTGTATGAAGAACAGATGTCATACTTCCCAATAATAATGTTTCATTACAGCATTGCATAATCGCAATGCTGTAATGTTTCAAACAGCATGTGATCAAGTATGTACACTAAAGCCAAGGTTTTTGGAAAGAGGTTTGGTTTACATTTATGCATTTGGCAGATGCTTTTATCCAAAGCGACTTACTTGACCTTGGCGTTGTTAATGGCATGCTCTAACCACTGAGCTACAGGAAAGCCACATTTCATGCGGCAGACTGGGCAGTTTTGCAGTGGGAAAGGAATCAGATTCCGTTTTAACATCCTTGAACATGAAGCACTGTGGAACACTAGAGAACCAAGAGGGTCCTTGCTATCTGGAACACCCAAATGAGGCCAAATGCAAGGTTTTAACAATCTAGAACATGCAGATGAAGGTACCATAAAGTTAAGGTTTGCTCTCCTAAGCGTAAACTAATTTCAGGTTACAGATATTGCCTTTCTGGAAGTAAGACTCAAAGCTGGGTTTATCTTTGTGTTTCTTGTTGGGAAACTCAGAACTGTTATTGCCTTCTGCCTCGCAGGCTGCGGTCACAGAACTTTGAGTGAGTGAATCTGTGAGTGTCCCAGCACAAAGGCCAGAGACTCAGAATTTGGGGTGGTTCTGTTAATGCCTGTTCAGATAGGAGACTTATAATGAGGAATGTCTGGTGAAGGGGTACTTGTATCCCTTTCAGATAAGGAGGAGATAGCATTTTATTGCTTTCCTGGTCCAGAGCTGTGATTGGCTATGGACATCAGAGGGGGCCTACAGAGTGTGGCATTCCCTTTCTTCACTGTGTGGCACTCATTTGCATAGTATAAAGTACAACATTAAAACAGCTTCTTTAGAGATTGATCTATGCATTTTTCACTTCCCAAACCACTTTTAAAATACATTTTACATTGTCTTGAATGAATATAGAGTAGAACCATGATAGCAAAATGTTAAAGAATCATGCATGCATTCATTCATCATATGTTAATAACTGACATAGTGTGAACAGTTATAATACATAACTGGTATTAAGAATGATTAAGACTAAACAAGTATGGAGTGAATATGTGATTGTTTTGTGTTCATTTAGTTTATGAAAGAATATAGAGATTTGCCCTTCTTTGTTTAAGCCTCTGTTGCTGCATTGTCTATTAATCAGCATACCAAATCTGGAGGTCGTAATAAGGTTTTGGCCATGGTGGCCTGAACATTAGGGTTAGAGTAAAGGGGGTTCGGTAATGGGTAGCAAACTTGAGACAAATGGAAATGTCCTCTTCCCAGTTTGGTACTTCCTTCCTGCCCTGTAAGATGTGTCTGGCAATTGTCCTAGCATCCCTATCTGACTGCACTGGGCATTTATTGATGTTAGCCCACAAACATCCAGTCCCAGTTTAGTAGACTTTTCTCCACCATGGCAGATAGAAAGGGGCCCTGCCATAAAGCTGGAACCATGGAATGTCTTCTGATGTGTAACTGTATGTCTCTGGAAGGTGAACGTCTTGCAGATGTCTCTGATGAAAAAACAGGAAGCGCAAAAGAGAATCTCCATCCTAGAGCAGCAGGTATTTAGAACATCAGAGACTGTTTGGCTGAGCTTTATCAGAGCTATAAATGTGCATGAGTATGTTTATATCTCCTTGTTTCTTTTCTACAGGTCCAGTTATCAGCCAAAGAATCTGAAAATGAAAAACTGGACCGTCAAACTTTGCAGCACCAACTCCACAAAGTTCTGAAGGAGCTTCGTAAGGCCAGAGACCAGATTACACGCCTGGAGTCTTCGGTAAGATCTGAGCTATACCTGCTGGATGTTGTTGAGATCCTCATATGAGTGATGTGTGTTTTGACCTTGCGGTGATGTGTGTTTTGACCTTGTTCTATAGAAGCAGCAGAGAGAATGTCGGTTCTCTGAACCCAGCTCTTATAACAGGATGGATTTTGACAGATTGACGATTCAAGACCCAACCACATCTCCATCAAAAGCCCACAACATATTAGATGAGAGCATCCTGGAGTGTCCAAACTGTGGTGCTTCCTACCCCACCAGTCAGCACAGAGAGCTTCTCGCTCACCTTGATTACTGCTTCACTTAAACCCCGTGAGCACACCAGAGAAATAACACACTCCATCCCAATGTGCACATATGCTGAATTTTCCAGTGTTTTTGACTTTTGCTTGTTTGTACTCCAAAGAAATCTTTTAGTATTTTATATCAACTGCTGTTTTATTTTTTTGCGTATATGTAAATGAAATGTAGTTAATTCTTGAATTTGAAAAGTTTGAAAAAACTTTTCTAGGATAATTATGCAGCAAACGTATCTGTTTACATGGAGCATTTTAAATAGTGTTTAATTTATAAAGTTAAATGTGAATTTTATTGTGTTTGTTTTGGGTTAGTTTAGTGTTCATAGGTGAAGGAAACGTTTAACTCTGCTTATCTTTTGTATTTCAGTGTAATTCAGTATTGTATTTCACAGTATACTATCAATACCAAAAATTTTACTGATTCATCTGCTTGCATGAATAAAAAGGTGACAGGCCCAGTTTTCCTGCTCATGTCTGTATCCTCATGTGCCTCTGTGATGTTCCGTCAGTCCTCACTTTACAAGATCTGCCCTGAATTAGCCTGCATGTGTAAATCCTGCCTTTACACTATTTAAAGCCGGATTAGAAGAGGCGGCAACAGCCAGACAAGAAGCCTAATAATAATTCAAGGTGCTGAGAAAAATTCCACTGTCAGTAAACTATGAATGATGAAACCAGACAACACACAAATGTACAGAATCCTTTATCTTAAAATCTTTACGTATTAATTTAAAATATATTTCTATCCTTTGATATGAAGTTTAACAGATCAGTAGTTTCTCAAAAGATTTATAGGAATTCTTAAAAAAAAATGTATGTTTTGCTCTAAAGTTGAACATGTCCAAGTTGCACAACAGCCCTGATTAGAAACATCTGCGTCGGAAACTGATTTACCATCTGTGTGTTTTTTCATGTCAGTCTGTCACAAAACCTCTGAGTAAATACTCACTCTTGATCACTCAACTCAATAATTAACAGCTTGTTTTATGGAAGTTTATTTGAAAAAAATATGGTTACACCATGCACCTATTGTGCATTAAACAAATACATTTTTTCAAATTTATTGTTTTATCTTTTGCTATATGCTTAATTTGTATATTTACATATTAACTAGAAATACAAAATGTCCAGGATGACAAAAATTAACCCTGGTTCTACTACAGTTTAAACCAAAAAAACATGGTTACCATAGTTAAACCACTGTAACCACAAATTAACAATGGTTTTGGTACAGTAACTATAGTCTAAAAGTAAAACGTTATATAAATTGGAATCAATGTGCCAAAAGCCATGGTTACTACACTTTTACTATAGTAAAACCATAATTTTGAGAATGCTGTGCCGCTTCTGTGTAGTGATGGTTTAGGCCTTGTTACAAAAACCTGTAAAATTAAAAACAGCAAAACCACATCAGTCTATTTTAACACCTTGTCAAATCTTTTAAATATTGTTCATGAATTGGTCTAAATAATGTTTAAGACTTCAGCATCTTACCGGTGTGTTCGACCCGTCTGTATTTTCCCAGGAAGCAGAGCTCCTGTTTCTTCTCAGTAACGATCTTCTGGTCCTCGGGCCTGAGGCCTTCTGGGTGTCGGGAGAAGATGAAGGAATATCCGTCCAAACAAGTGCCGTCATAGTCTAGCTCTCTGCAGGAGTAATGCACTGCGTAGTTGTCGTAGTCCGTGTCAATAATCCAGTGGTCATCATCTAAGGTTCGAATATTACAGGACATGAATAAACACACACAAAAAGACACATGTGAACAAACAAGCCTCTCTGATTTAAATTGAGACAGCAGGACAATGCCCATTTGGCTGGTCATATATCATCCGAACTTTATTTTTAAACCTGTTACAATTCTGTTCAATATCTGAGTTGAAATGATATTATGATGTGCTAAGAATTGCTGTATAACTGTACATTAAGCCAGACAACCAATTTCACAGATATCTTCAATGCCTATGTTCACATCCATTTATTAATTTATTTGGTAAATATCCTGGGAAAATTCAGAAATCTACTCTAATCACCTGGTTATAATAACCGGGCACTGTATATGACCATTCAGTTCTGTAACAGCCTACAATACAACAGTTCTTCACTTCATCTTTGAAGTTGAATTAAATACACGTGTTGCTGCTAGCATTAACACATTTATAATTAATGACTCTTACATAATAAATAAACTTCACTGTAAAGCTGCTTTGAAACAACCTGTATTGTATACAGCACTCTATGAATAAACGTGACTTGACTTCACGTCATCAGTCAATTCCAAACTTACTTCCAGTCTGCAGATACGCAGCCGCTCCCCAGTACCTCATCTTGAACTTGGCAGGGTCATCTGTGTCCTCAAAAGTGCCGAACATGTTGGCGCACATCTCCCAGTTACTGATGTGCAGACAGGCAATAAGTGTTAGTGTGAGAATAGTGTACGTTCTCCTGAAACCACAACAGCAGAAATCGTATTTAAACTCACTTCAGAATGATGACCCGACCAATGGCCAACGCTGTCAATGTTCCGTCCTCTCCCACATTGAAATTAGCAACAATGTTATCAAGAAGAAAAAGACCAACGGGATCTTTCTTGGCTACAGCGTACCACGTTCCTGCATACTGTGGGGGGAGAGAAACAATATGAGATTAAAAACAAGAATCTCTCCCAAAGACACATGGATGAAAGAGGAACATCTGTTGACTCACCCTATATTTGTCAAAGTCCGCCTGGACGGTGATGTTGCTCACCAGACATTCTTGTGCACAGCAGATGGCCAGCAGGCCGAGAGCGAAGCAGAGTCTGAACATACTGCTGCTGTGTTTGAGCCGGGAAACAGTTATAAAAACACAAACAATTGCACTGAAATACACAATTTAATTGTGTGTATATATAAATATATATACATTTAATATATGTATATAAATATATATAAATATATTCTAAATATATATGATGTTTTGTAAATAAATACCTATAACGTAAAGAACGTAGTCCCTTGATCAGAATGTCTGAACTAATTTTTGCAGGGGGTTGCTGGTTCATTTATATAGGAGAAGGTATCTGGGGCATATGATAGTCCCACCCAAACACTGAAAATGTTATCCTCACCAGCGCTCTCATTGGACAGGAGTTTTTACATAACAGGAGGTTTGTTTCTCCATAGGGAGCAGCAGTTTTGACCTCTGCACCTCCACACATGTTTTTCTTCAAGCTGCAGCTGAATTGTGCAACAGCTTCTGTGATGCCAAACTACACATCTGCAATTCTGGATACATGCTGAACTGACATGCCTGTGATTTCTGCTCCTTCAGGGCAAAACATCTTATACCAGAATCATAGAAACCAACAGCTTTTTAAGATACTTAAGATACTTTTTAAGATCTTTACTTTTTCAACTGTTGTTGCTCATGTTAAATAAAGATGATGACTTCTTTAAATCTGACTTAAGTCAATGAAAAAACAAATCTTAGTAAGACAAACAGTCTTATGGACAGCAGAAGTGATTGTGTTGACCAAAGTCCAGATGAACCCATTTTGCTTGATCTGTTTTGCTATTTGTTTAATGTGCAATAAACAGAATGACAGTGACAGATGCTAAGTGATACACTTAACAGTGACAGTTATTTGTATCCATGTAATAAATGGGATAATAAACGGTTCAGGGTGATACATTCATTTTATGACAATGACTGTGTTATATTCTGCATATTATGCTTAGTTAATCTTAGTTATTAACATATTAACATATTGCAACCCTAATTTAATAGTCTGTTTGCCTAGCAAAGAGCTCCTGTGTTAATACTTCTGGGCCCATAATTTGCAAGATGACTAATGATAAAGCAAACCTGATTTTGATATTCGGTTAACTGTATGTGATCTCACAGATCACATTTGTCTGATGCAGAGATCAGTAATTCCTTCAGTTCAGTGCAGCTGGAATGCTGAAGGTTTTTCTGCAGAATCAAATATTTACTGCAGCCTCAGTAAACAAAACTGCTTTACTTGCAGTTTTTCTCTTTCTTCTGCTCTACACTTTTCTACATTCTACAACTTTTCCTCAAAGGTATGACCACATTGGAGTAATTAATCAAACCATCAATAAATCTATAGATGAATTAAACATCAATTGATTAATCTATCAATTAATTAATCATCAATAAATAAACTCATGACTAATTTGTTTTTGTTGTAGGGACCCTTGTTATAATTTTGACCCTTCACAGCTGGTTATTTTAAATATTTGTATGTGATATTTTCATCAATGTTCAATTAAATTATGGATGAACATGATAAATTTATCATTGCAGTGTCTGTGGAGATGTGTGAGAGATCTAAAGTTCGCACAAGCCCTCTCTCTCTCTCTCTCTCTCGCACGCACACTCTCTCTCTCTATCTCTCTCCTTAGGTGCAATATCCTGCTAATGACTTTTACTTAACCCTGGATTTACAGCACCTGCTACAAATGATTCAGAAATTTGACATTTGACAAATGCAGAGGTTTGGCTATGCAGACCCCCTCCTCACCCAATATGAACACAGCAGACAGACCTGTTTATATGTTGGGGTTAATCCTGTCAGTGGAAATAGATCCTGGACGCCTACGTGCATAAAGTTAAAAAATGCTAATTATAACTTCTTACTCTTTAGCTTCTTACCTGGAGAGCTCGAGCAAGGGCCATGCTGTGCCTGGGGTTATAAGGACGTTTAAATTACATTCGTATTGTGGTAGTTGACATATGCATTCATTGTGCATAATGGTTCACTTTTAACAAGTTTTAATCACGTCTTTACCATCACTGGTTCATTTTAAATGGTCCTGCAGTGACAATTCAAATTTTAAAAGGATATCACAATTTCTATGTCAGCTCTCCAGTTGTGAAGCATCAGACGTGATCATATTGTAAAATATTTTTATCTTTTTCAATCTCTAATTCAAAAGACTAATTTGAGGAACTTATAGGCCTTATATAGGCCTATTTTACACGAGTATTTTACAGAGATCGTCCAACCCCACGTCACTTTCTGCATCAGTGAAGCACGTAATGCTGATGGTGGTCCTTTAGATCAGAAACACATCAAACCAATGTGTGAAATATTATGTCACACGGTGACACTTTCTCTGTGCGACTCCTCTGGTGAAAACATGGGACTTTGCCTGTGATTGGATTGTCTGCTATAAAATGATCAGGGTGGGGATTTGCAGGTTAAGAAAGCTTAAAGGTTTAATGTCATGACGTCACTTTAATTAGCGACCGCTTTGATCCCTTCAGCAGTAAGTCACTGTCAGAGAATCTCCACACATCTGAAGGCCAGTACCGCAGAGAGCCTGTCGCTTCTCATACTAACGACCCACAAGTAATGAATCTGTGAGTGGACGTCCAGAAAACAACTTCACCATGGCAGACAAGGACAGTGTGGAAAAGTACCTGGAGAACAATCCTCAGTTCGCCAAAGAGTATTTTGACAAGAAGCTGCGGAGCGAGGTGATCGCGGCGGCGTTTGCCGAGAATCTCACCATCAAAGACACAGCCTCGTTCAAAGATGTCAGCCAAATACAGGAGGCCAACATCATCTTTGACATGATACAAGAATTGCATTCACAACCCATCATGGAAAAGGCTATGCATAAGGCACTTCAGAGGATATGTCTGCTGACAAATGCTGACCGCTGTAGTTATTTTATTTACAGAGCGAGAAACGGCATCCCCGAGCTCGCCACCTGTCTGTTTGATGTTACTCCCACCTCAAAATACGAGGCCAACGCGGTGAATCCTCAGTCTGAAATCGTCTTCCCCACTGACATTGGCATAGTTGGCCAAATAGTCACCACCAAAAAGGCAGTAAATATTCCTGATGTGAAACAGGTGAGTTAAGACAGACCTCCGGACCTTCTTACATCTTTCTTTATATCACAGATCTGTGTTTTTGGCATGTTGTGTTTTATTTAATAATGCTACTGTGTGAATGGGCTGAGACTAGAAAAATTACTTAAAAAGCCATTAGTTAACTAGCCATTAGTTAACTACATTGTTAGTTAACCTAAACGTGCTTTATGTGGAAACAGCTAAATTAAGTGGTTGAAAGCAAAGTTATTTTTAAGGGCAGGCGAGGTAGAAGCTGTTCTATAGGGTTATAGAACAGTTATAGAAATATTCTGCTTTACACAATAAATGTTTTATATGCACATCAGCAGTAAAATCACGTTTGTTGTGTTGAGATGAATGGAGAACACCTTCTGGTCATGAAGGAGGAGCGTCTGTTTGATGTTGGATTAAACTTTATTCTGTCTTGCCTCATCTGAGCTTTAACCCCCTGCAGAAAAGAAGCTTATTTCTCTCTTCCAAGAAACCTGTCGCAGACCTGTATCATTCGGCATTAGATATATGAATGTCAGTTTTATTAGTCAAATCTTAGTCAAACAGCAGAAAGTTACACACTTTAGAATGACAGAATCATGATTTGTGAATGTGACTAAAGCAGCACTAACACAGTTCATTTAATAAATTTAACACACTTTATACCACAATGCCATTAATTTTTGGGATAAAAATGTCAGATACAAATTAAGGCATGTTGTTGTATTGAAGTTACCTTTACTAAACTGCAAATCTAAACAGAAAAGGCACCCTTAATATTTCACATCACTCAGTAGTGTGCAACAGGTCTTCAGCCTATTGAGTAGTATTATAGGAGTCAGTTCAGTACAGTCATGTACTGTACTGTATTTACCATACTGATGTTTAATCTTAGCACACAGTGAAAGCTTAACTGTCCTGAACAGGGTTAATGTATTAACACCCATTACACAACATACAGGTGTAAATTTAGGTACAATTAACCTAAGCAGAGAACCAATCCCAATGCCTTATTGAAAGAGATATGATAATAATTTAGCTCGCTTAAACAAGGACTGCTTCCTTTATTAGTGCTTACTTGCTAAAAATGAATGTAATAAATACAATAATATGTAAAATGTAATGTGAAAATCAAGCATTTTAATAATGTCCCATACTAGAATACTAACTGCAGCTGCAGCTAGAATACTAACAACTAAACAACAACTAATGCATACACAAGTGTTGAGCATTTACTAAACATTGATGCCATTATTTAGTGACATTATTTGCCTTAAGATTCTTAACCTATGTCAAGACATGTTGAAAGCTGGTTTACTATAGCTGTATTGGTAGAATCAAATGTTTATATATATATATTATGCTTTAAACCACACATAATATCTAAACTACACGATATGCACCTGCTAAAATGATAAATATTTAGCAGTAATCAGTCTGGATTACTGTATTTCATTTCTGCTGTTAATTATCATGTTGGTTAAATATCCATTTTTGTTTTGTTATTTTTAGAATACAAAATTCAGTGACTTTGTGGACAAACAGACAGGATACACAACCAAAAACATGTTGGCAGCTCCACTGATGCAGGGCAAAGATCCGCTTGGTGTCGTCATGGCTATAAACAAAGTTGGAGGAAATGAATTCAATAAAGCAGATGAAGATGTGAGTTTGAATCAGAATCAGATACTGTCCTCCTCATGTTGGTATTTCAGAGATGAGTCTGAGGTTCTGATTTCACTGTGAAATGACAGATTTAGCACAAGATTATTGTCATGAATGTGAATGTGTTGCTAATTTTGTTTTCAGCTGTTCACCAAATACATCACGTTTGCTACAGTGATTGCCATCCAGCACTACACCGCATACATGTATAATGTGGAGTCCAGAAGGAGTCAGGTAAAGCTGACAAACTAAAACACCCACGTGATCTACGTCTTCAACAGAAACAATATCAGTTCTGCTTCTGCTCCTGTCACAGGTTCTTCTGTGGTCTGCTAGCAAAGTGTTTGAAGAGTTGACAGATATTGAACGTCAGTTCCACAAAGCGTTGTACACCGTCAGGACATACCTACTATGTGAGAGATACTCTGTGGGCCTTCTGGACATGACCAAAGAGAAGGTTTGTGTCTATGGTCCTTATCCTTCATTGGTAACTGTGTGTAATTTCTCATCTTTGGAAAGTGCTATCTAAAACATTGACCTTTGACTGATTGTTCAGGAGTTCTATGATGAATGGCCGGTTAAACTGGGAGATGTGGAGCCATACAAAGGGCCAAAGACCCCTGATGGGCGAGTAAGTGTCCCCTCAAACATTCTGTATTTCTCTGTGTTTTTGGTGACTTGTATGATTAATAGTTTCTGTTTCTTCTTCACAGGAAGTCAATTTCTACAAGATTATTGATTATCTTCTAGAAAACAAGGAGGAGATCAAAGTCATACCGTATGAATCTTTTGTATTATTTTTTATCATTTAGATTAGCAGTTGCCCAGATGACATTGCTGCTCTGAAATTTGGAAGGTCATGTGATCTAGCAACACATATACTGATGCCCACACAGAAAACCATTTACAAACAGCGGGAGGTTGTTCAGCAAGACCCACTGCCTATTTAGACACAGTAGTAAGACAAGGTCATATGGGTGAACATAGTTCAGTTTAGCAGCTTCTCTCTGTGTTTCCAGGACTCCACCTGCTGATCACTGGGCTCTTGTCAGTGGACTCCCAACATATGTGGCTGAAAATGGCTTTGTAAGTCCAGAGCATTTCCTGCACTCTGTAGTTAAACAAGAAAGTAAAGGTATTGTAAAGCTAGTTTAGGGTAATATTTGATCAGGTAACCTGTCAGAGGTCAGAAGGTCATTGCAGATCTGTGTCTATACCGTTATAAAAGCAGGTAAATCTCACTGTATTTTTCTTTCTGCAGATTTGTAACATGATGAATGTTGCTGCAGATGACTATTTCACATTCCAGGTTTGCCACAATTCCTCCTGCTCAGAGTTAAAATAATTTATATAATATAATATTAAAATAATATAATAACACACGTTTGTTTGACTATATTAGTGAGGTAATTCCATAGACTTCCATGGATTTTATATCAGGCTAAAGATATTTTCTGTCCCACAACTCTAACCCTACCCCTAAATCAAACCCTCACTAAAACATGTGCATGACATTAGATTTAAAGAAAAGCTTGATCTAGCTGAATCTTAATTTAGTGAGGACCAGTTAAATGTCTCACAAGTTGGTTGTCATGATATTTAATTGTTAATAAGGATAATTGACCCTCACAAAAATAGATAAAGTAGCACACACACAAACTCACCTGTAAGCTGAAACGTTCATTCAATCTTGGCTGAAACACACACAGTTTTGAGCTACATTACTTTTATTGCCATGACGACTGTCTACGAGAAGGGTTTTCAAATGGTGGGTTACAACCCACTAGTGGGTTGGACAGTGGTAAAATGTGACACCGGTCACATTTATCATCTGCCTCTCTAGATATTTAGACTGTATTTACTCTCACTGTACAGTTATACATACATTGATACTAATTCTTTATGCATATTATGCATCTAACTGTGTCCTGAAATGAAAACGTTTGGGAACCCTTGATCTACACTCTTAACTCTCACTCAATCTTTGCCACATTCTGATTGTTTAATTTGCACAACTCTTCAGAAAGAAGCTGTGGATGAGTCTGGATTCGTCATCAAGAACGTCCTGTCTCTGCCTATTGTCAACAAGAAAGAAGAAATTGTTGGTATCGCCACTTTCTTTAACAGAAAAGATGGCAAACCCTTCGATGAGCAGGATGAGCAGATCACTGAGGTGAGTTGCTGTTATTCTGCCTCCATCTCCTGCAGAGAAACACATCACTACAGTCTGCTTATCCTCTGTTTCAGGCTCTGACCCAGTTTCTCGGCTGGTCAGTGCTGAACTGCGACACATATGACAGGTTGAACAGGATGGAGTGGAGGAAAGAGATCGCACAGGAGATGGTGTTGTACCAGACCAAAGCTACGTCAGTCGAGGTCCAGCAGATTCTGGTGAGGCACTGTGATCTTACATTGTAAGAAGCTGCTTCCAGTTTTAATGTGTTTAAAACATGTTTCTGTTCTGTTAGAACACAAAGGAGAAGTTTGATCAGGACCCAGAAGACTGCGATCAGAAGGAAATGTACAAACTCTTGGTAAGATTTTTCCCTCTGAAGAAACATGGCAGCTGTTGTCAGGCCTGTTGTACTGGTAACAGCCAGTGTTTAACTTACACAGTTTTTATTTGACATTGATGTCTTTTTTGTACTGTTACACACAGAGAGCCAACATTCCTGTGGCCAAAGATGTCGATCTGCTAGAATTTTCCTTTAGCGACTTCCCCCTGACTGAGGTCGACCTGATCAAGTGTGGAATTCGCTGTTTCTTTGAACTTGGAGTGGTGGAGAAATTCAAGATACCAGCAGAGGTCAAATGGGTTTTTAAGACTCTACACATGTAGATTTAATATTTCAGCTAATTTAAAATATGCATTTAACTACCTAAAAGACTCTGATTCAATGTATTAAATCCATTCAGTGAATTATGAGGGTTTTTACCCTAATATACAAAGCAAAAAATACTACATAAATGCCTGCATAACATAATACATGCATGCAGTTGTTTTGCAACAAGTGTAGGTAAAAATTAGCTAAACATTCTATATGTAACGTTTTGGGTCTACTGGGGCTGCATGTATAAAGAGATGCAGAAGCATAAAGATTTGTGTATGTGGAATGAATATGATGAATCTTCTGGGAATAGAACGTGTGCTGTAATGTTCAGGTTCTGACCAGATGGATGTACACTGTACGTAAAGGCTACAGAGACATCACCTATCACAACTGGAGGCATGGCTTCAATGTGGGCCAGACAATGTTCTGCCTTCTGCAGGTGAGGACAGCAGCTCCCTGTATCATGTTCATTGCAAAACTCCACAGAGGAGCTTTAATAAAGGTCTTTAATAATGATAATGTTTGCTTAACAGACTGGAAGACTGAGAAAATACTACTCAGATCTTGACGCCTTTGCGATGGTTGCAGCTGCGTTCTGTCATGATATTGACCACAGAGGCACCAACAATCTCTACCAGACAAAGTAATACAATATATATGTTTATTACAACCAATCATCAAAAAGCACAGAGCACGTTGTTTGGGACAAGCACACAATCTTTCCACTTCCATCACAGGAGCGCATCACCTCTGGCGAAGCTTCATGGTTCCTCCATCTTGGAAAGGCACCATCTTGACTACAGCAAGACGCTCATGGCAGAAGAGGTTTCTCACTTTCCCACCAATCATATTAAAGATGTAATGTTCCAGCATCCAGAGTTCAATGTCATAACCAGTCCAATGTTGTCTTCTGTTCGCTCTGCTGCAGAACGTCAACATTTTCCAAAGTCTGCAGAAACGCCAGTTTGAGACCGTCCAGCACTTACATGATGTCTGTATCATTGCTACTGATTTGGCCTTGTATTTCAAGTAAGTATTTAAGAACGTGTGTTCTCAACAAGAGCTGCTCCTAAACATATTCCACTGATGAGCAATGAAATTCTCTAAACCAGAAAAAGAACAATGTTCCAGAAGATTGTTGATGCCACAGAGCCAATGACTGATGAGAAGGAAGCAATCGCTTACGTGGCCAACAACCCCATTAGGAAGGAAATCATTATGTAAGCATTATGTATCATGTTTTTGCAGAATATCATGTCTTTGACAAATCACATCATTTGATCTTTACTGTTTGATCAAAACAGGGCAATGATGATGACTGGATGTGACCTGTCTGCCATCACCAAGCCCTGGGAGGTCCAGAGCAAAGTAGGTACAATTTTAGCATAATGTAGGATTAGCTTTTTAGGATTAGAAAATATTGCATAAGTTTCCTCTGTGTCTTTGTGCAGGTGGCACTTATGGTAGCAGCTGAATTCTGGGAGCAGGGAGACTTGGAGAGAACTGTACTAGACCAACAACCCATTGTGAGTTAATGCAGATCAATTAAACCTAGTTAACCTAAACCATATACATTGCGAAGAACTTTTGTTGGTTGCATTGAGGACATCAACATGAGCTCAACCTGAGATTGGCCTTTTGTCTGTTTTGTATTTTCTCAGCCCATGATGGACAGAAACAAGGCGGATGAACTTCCAAAGATGCAGTGTGGTTTTATTGACTTTGTGTGCTCGTTTGTGTACAAGGTAAGCTGAGGTGGATCATCCCATCAGACCATAGGAAATAATTTATTGGTGGGCTTGTTGTCAGGAGCTTCTTATTTCTTGTACAGGAATTTTCGAGGTTCCACAAAGAGATCACACCCATGTTTGATGGACTGAACAACAACAGGATGCACTGGAAGGAACGGGCTGATATTTACCAAGCTAAAATAGATGCTCTGGAGAATGAGCGAAAGAGACTAGAGGAGGAGGAAGCTAAAAAAGGTATACATTAGTAGATTTGTGCCACATATAGTTACAAATAAATGTGGATAAAAGACAGGAAATAAGATCAGGACATGACATGAATCAACCCTTGTGTTGTCCAAATGAGCACCACAGCTCAACGTGTACTAACCACAAGGCCATGGCTATAAAAGCTAAATGTTTTTGAACATTCTTTTGTCAACATTGTTTTCATAAATATAATTCAAATATAGTTGTTTCATGATTAGCATGCTAGCAGCAACACATTTGAAAGTATGTGAAACATCTGGTGCTAATAGCAGATATTAATACATGACAGTCAGTACATAACTTCTTCATTCTTTCTCCTGTTGTTCGATCAAGCATCAGGTGGAGATAGTGAGGGAGGAAAGTCCAAAACCTGCACCATATTTTAAACCTGATCTCTGACAACAGCAGAGAAACACTGAGTCTGGAGAAGCTGACCAGCAGGCAGCCGGAGATTATATGTGCTCTAAGGATCACAATATTTTTACCACCTTCCTCTCATCTCCTCGAATGGACCTTCTCTAAGTGAACCTGTAGACATTCTCCAGAAATGGAAGAACTGTACATGTTTCTCTTTCTGAACGGATGGCCGCCTAGAGCAGCAGCCAGTCTTCACCATATAGACGATTATATGCTCATTCCTAAACCTTCATGTCATCTTGACCGCACCACTAACATCTAACTACAATGGAGGAGAACCAACTTTACAAAACACTATATCTTCATGAATGTAGAAATTTTGCTGTAATTGTGGAGTGAGACATTATAATCCATAACATTTGGTTTCCAAGAGTCTTGAGAAGATTTAATGTCAACAGGAACAAACACTTAGATTTTGAGTTTTATGACAGATTAATAATTTCTTAAACTTTTTATGTATACCTTCAGATTCTCTGTAAAAAAAAATCATAGGAGCTTCATAGAATCTGAGAATCTGAATCTAGATTCTAACTCACTCCCACTTACTGAAAATCATTTAATACAGATCAGTTGCTTTGTGTCAGGAGTAACAGTTGATCAGGGGCTTTTAGAGGCTGGAGGATGAAAGATCTCATGCATCACAATCTGACATCAGAGATCACAAGCCTAAACATCTCTCGACTGGCACAGTAAACTGCTTGTTGCATTTATGACATGGTTATAATACAGGACTTTTCAATCCTTTAAAGATAAGAATACTCTTCTTCCTCTTCGATCTTTAAATGAGATGACGGCTCAACAATATAATTAATTCTGTGTCAGACATTTAAGCCGTATGACCAGAACTTTGATGTTTGTCCTCTATTCTTTTAATTATATCTGAGCATCATAGTTTTCAAACAATGTATTATTGAAAAGTGTAACATTGAGCTTGTCATTATATAGAATATCAATTCATAATATAGCAGTATTTCTTCATACCAAATGTTTAAATTATTTTAAGAGGTTTTGCATGGGGGAAAAGCAGGTACAGAAAGTCAGAAAATATTTACAGGATCACAGTGTTCCATGAGCAGGTGGGGAGAACACTCAGTACTTGAACCTGTGTAAACCTGTAAAGAGCTTAAAACAGGTGGGGAGGGGGCTCCTGAGATTCACTCACCTGTAATCTTTAAATACCATCTTACTAAACACACGACTGGAGCCTGGAGATACACCATGAATTTGATTTAAGTTTTCAAAACTGTTGGGAAAATTTTAACTACTTAATAATCAGTTTATTACAGGTAGCTACATGTTGAAATCGCAACAATATCATTAACTTTATTATTACTTAACGCAATTATTACTTATTTTCGAATAAAAACTTGGAAACAAGAGCAATGTAATTGAGATAAGACTTGTTTTAAAAATAATTATATTTGCAGCGATTGACAAGCGGTTAGGAAGAACTTGACCAATTTCATACAACCACAAAAGAAACAAATCAGAAATAAAAAGGTAAAAAAAATAAAGTTACAGTAAACACTTTAGTTTTATGCAATAGAAGACGCTGCAGGTTCCTCACAGCCTAAAGAACTTAAGCAGAACCAAAGACTTTACATGTCAAACTCCTTAACCCATAACAGTGAGTTCATCTCACCGCTGG
Organism: Botia kubotai; assembly: GCA_036877585.1. Lineage (NCBI taxonomy): Eukaryota > Metazoa > Chordata > Actinopteri > Cypriniformes > Botiidae > Botia > Botia kubotai. Next base: position 1,039 of record JAZGTI010000392.1, on the reverse strand, counting down.
TTTATGGTTTGTGCACTTTGTTAGGTGTGTTTATAAAATTGCAATAATATGTAAACATCTTTACGAGTGGAACTGATATTTGATCCTCTTATTTATCGAATACTACTGCACATATATGATACTGTAAATGTCATAAGAACCAATAAACACATTATTCAGGGTTTATCTGAGTCTTGCGTAATTACTGAGTGTATCTTCTGTTACTCTGAGGTCTCTGTGACAATCTGTGACATGTCAGACACTTCTATCACGTTACAGGATTACCTAATAAAACTGGATTATCCCCAGGTAAAGAGGCTCATCTAATTGGCTGCCAGTCAAGACCATGACCTTTTCTCTGTTTTATGACAGCACAGTGGTTCTGTGCTGTTTTACTACTGAAGTTTACCATTACTCAAATATATCTTAAGTTGACCAAATTGATCACAGACCAAACTGCTCATGTTATTTGTTTGTAAGGGAAATGGAAATGCAACATAAATACAACATAAACGTTTGTCTCCTATGTTTGTAAAGGTTTTAGATTAAAAACACTGAGTGAACAGAAGACCTCAAACCCCACCCAATTCTTCACACTGACTGGCTGTCTCTGAAGAGTCTGACATAAGCTGGATAAATGTCAAAACTATCATAATGATGAAGAGCGAGACTATCAAATTAGATGTTATTACATTTTACAAAACAGTAAAATTAAAAGCACATGATCTTGCTTTCAGAATCTCAGAGAAACATGTCTTCAAAATAGTCATCAAATTCTTCCTCCCTGAAAGACAAACGGATGCATTTGTTTAGTCAGTGTTGAGTTTTAATGTTAGAGTGTTAGTGCTATATAAAGGTGTATAAGTTGCACATTGCATTAGTAAAGAGCAATCAGGACTCATACCGTGATTTCTCCTCCACAGTGGGGGCTGGGCCCCTCCAGTGCTCTGATTCTGAAGGGCCATCGTCTTCCTCACTCTCTGAGTCTGAAAAACAGACACAAGCGTTAGTGTAAATACATACATGCATTAGACACAAGCACAACAAAACAACATGACTG
>JAZGTI010000391.1:959-58796 GCA_036877585.1 Botia kubotai | reverse complement strand
CTCCTTAATCATTCTCTCTTTCTCACTCTCAGATATAAAAAATAATGATATAGTGCCCTGGGTGTTGAACTCCGTCTTATCTAAATACATATTCAGTCCAAACCCTCACGTTCGACAGGCCGCCTGCATATGGCTCCTCTCTCTAGTCAAGAAACTCAGTCATCACAAAGAAATACAGGTGAATACACACAATCACTCTCTCTTACACACAAGAAGTTTTCACATTATAAAATATCTCTTCTGTTTTTGTCTGTGGTAGTCCCATCTGAAGGAGATACAGGCAGCCTTTATCTCCATCCTGTCTGATCCAGACGGTGAGTCAGATACTGCAGCTTTATAATATCATTCCCTTTAAAGGTCAGATGCATTTCTATATGAAGTGTGTGTGTGTGTGTGTGTGTGTAGAGCTCAGTCAGGATGTGGCGTCTAAAGGACTAGGGTTGGTTTATGAGCTGGGAGGGGAGCAGGATCAACAGGAACTTGTCTCAACTCTTGTGGAAACTCTTATGACTGGTAAAAGGTATTTATAAACCACTTTAAATATGGTTTCATTGTTATTCATTGCCTCGTGTGTCTTTTGTGTATATATGTGCGTGTGTGTGTGTTGTATTTTATTTAGTTGTGTGAGCTCACAGAAACAGAAATATGAACTGTGTGTCATCCACAGTTTTAGATCGAGTCACTTTTGTTTTAGCAGAGCTGGTCCCATTAGTTTTGTGGGCTTCGCTGTTCCAAAGGCAATTATGAACAAAAACAAAGCAATAAATGTACATTTTGATTGACATTTTGTCAGTTGTGTGATTACCATTTCGGATATTTACATTAATCATGGCTGTTGTAAATATAGAAATAAGGTTTGTTTTTAATTATTAATTTACATACAGATAGTCTTGAGGATGCTCTTGTAAGCTGTTGTTTGAACAGGACAATGTGCTTATTTGCTTATTTTAGGGGAAAATATGCAGAATTATGTGCTTGACTGATCTCAAAGTGATATTGTTCTTGAGATTGTTTTCAGCTACCAACAAATTATTTAATAAACAGTCACGCAAGAGGATGGGGGTGGATGGAACATTGGAATGAAAAAGTTTTATCTCAGAATAATGGCTCAACTGTGAGCCTAGTTATGGCTCCAGATGCTGAGTATTGTGGGATATTTGTGTTTTAGAGCCAAACATGCTGTCTCGGAGGATACCGAAGTCTTTCAAGGGGAGGCCCTTGGTAAAGCACCTGATGGGTATGTTCTTCCTGTCAATTTTGGAAACTTTAGGATGTTACCATTTACATATTTTTGGCATGTAATTCCGATTATAAGTCTCAGGACTAGATGTTTTCTTATGTCTTATTCATATATCTTATTCTTATATTACCTATTGTTTTGATTTTCAGTCATGGGCTTTCCACGTATAAGGAGCTGTGTTCATTGGCCAGTGATCTAAACCAACCAGATCTTGTTTATAAGTTTATGAATCTAGCCAATCACCATGCCATGTGGAATTCCAGAAAGGTAAGCTATATTTATAAAAATGTGGCTGCTTACCATTAAAGAAGTTTGTTTTTATAACTGTAATGCTTGTGTAGAACCTTTAATGACATGATAAAATAATTCTTCCTGGACTCCAGGGGGCAGCATTTGGCTTTAACATCATTGCCGCAAAGGCAGGTGAGCAGCTGGCTCCTTTCCTACCACAGCTGGTTCCTCGCCTCTATAGATACCAGTTTGACCCCAACCTGGCCATCAGACAGGCCATGACTAGCATCTGGGATGCTCTTGTCACAGATAAAACCATCGTAAGAGATTACTCAAAGTGAATCAAATTCCATTTAAAACAATGAGGGCACATTCAGGTCAGTGAAATCTTTTTTTTTTTCTTTGACAGGTGGAGAAGTATTTTAAGGAAATCCTTCAGGATGTTATATCTAATCTCACCAGTAACATGTGGAGGGTTCGGGAGTCGAGGTAACATGTCTAGATGTGGAGGTTATCGGGATTCAGTTTTTCCAAGTCCATGTAGGTCTGGTTAAAATCATCAGGTCCTCTTTCATATTTTTTTTTCAGTTGCTTAGCTTTGAATGATCTGATTCGTGGAAGGCAGGCAGATGAAATCACCGACCGCCTATCAGAAATCTGGGAAACTCTTTTTCGGGTCCTGGATGACATAAAGGTGAGAAATACAGTAAAAGACTATGGAATATCTTGCCACATTCTAAGCTTCTGATGTCTGCTTTATGTTAACTAAATTTTTTCTTATTTGATTTATTTCCTTCTTGTTGTAGGAGTCAGTTCGTAAGGCAGCAGATTTGACTCTAAAGACTCTCAGTAAAGTGAGTCACAGAACCGAATCCCACTGATATATTTACTGTCTGAAGCACTATAGGTACTGATGTGTTCGTTTCTTCAATAGGTGTGTGTGCGCATGTGTGAGTCAACAGGTGCCACAGCTCAGAGGACAGTGGCTGTGTTGTTGCCAACTCTATTGGACAAAGGCATCGTCAGCAACGTCACTGAAGTGAGAACACTTAGGTAAGAGCATGCAATCGCACACGCACACACACTATAGCTCAGTTACAAAGCCCAGTGACACAAGTGTACGCAAAGTAGTGGACACAGAGCAGATTATACCTGGTTTTCTTGCTAGTGAGCTGTCTCTCTGCCTACATAGGCAGCTGCCTTCTAAGATGTCTTCCTAATCATTGTGTAATCTGTTGTATATTACATTAGAGAAAATAATATTATACAATAGTAAATTATTTCCTGTCCTAAAGTTCTTTCGCACTTTCACAAAGAATATAATAAAAGCAATTTAAATATTCTGTCATCTTCATAGAAATATAAAATCAGACAAATCTGAATATTTTCATAAGTAGGCAGTTTAGTGGGATTTGGAACATAGCATAGGTATTTATATTTAGAGTATATGTATATATAATACGAATGTTGTGGTATGTTAGTGTTCAAACTCTAGTGAAGATCAGTAAGACGGCAGGCAGTCGTCTGAAGCCACATGCTCCTCGTCTCATCCCTGCTCTGCTGGAGGCCCTGAGCGTGCTGGAGCCACAGGTGCTCAACTACCTCAGTCTGAGAGCCACCGAGCAGGAGAAGGTGAGCATCAGAGCGACGGGAAAACTTAACATTCCCTATTAAAAAGTCTATTAAATCTCCTGAACCTTTATTTTCTCTTCTCTCTAGAGTGCCATGGATGCTGCTAGGTTAAGTGCAGCCAAGTCCTCCCCTATGATGGAAACCATTAATATGGTAAAACATGCTGTCATGAAGGGTTTCTAAAAGGGGTGTTGCAGTATACCAGTATTGACGATAACGGTGACTTTAATAACTGTAATTATTGATATTGTGTTAGTACTGCATATATGTTAATATCAGAAATAATTTAGCACCAGTATCTGTTGCTTTAAGAGCCACAATCTCTCTCTCTTGTCCTTTTATTTTAAGTGATTCATTGGCCAAAAAAAATGCATTAAAAAATAATTAATTTGACTGATTGGATATTAACAGTATGTCTTTGGAGTGTAATGATTATATACCCTGTGTGTTTGTTTTAGTGTCTGCAGCATTTGGATGTATCTGTATTAGGAGAGCTCGTTCCCAAACTCTGTGAGCTACTAAAAAGCGGAATTGGCCTCGGAACAAAAGTACACACTTCTTGATATCAATAATACACACTAACACACACACACACACACACACAAGCACAGGCTAACCATTATGTACTGTTACAGGGTGGATGTGCCAGTGTGATTGTGTCATTGACTGTGCAGTGCCCACAAGATCTCACGCCATATTCAGGTAACACACACACACACACACTCAGCTGTTCAGCTACACCGTTATTGTGACTGTATGTTTCATACGTGTGTGTGGGTGTTTTTCCCCCACAGGTAAACTCATGAGTGCACTGTTGAATGGAATCAACGACCGCAGTAGTGTCATTCAGAAGTCATTTGCCTTCGCCATTGGACATCTGGTTAGGGTACGAAAACTTCCACACTTACATACATACATCAGGCTAAATGCTTAACCTAAAGCGTGTTTTCTCCTTCAGACAGCGAAAGACAGCAGTGTAGAGAAGCTTCTGCAAAAACTGAACACTTGGTACCTGGATAAAGAGGGTAAGAGTATCAATTCAAAGAGGACTTTTTAATTATCTGCATTTTCCTGCCTTTATATTGTTCAGAATCCAGCTTGTATATGTCCCTTAGAGCACACAAGAAGATACTTTGAAGAATGTTAATGTTGCTCTTTTGCATACAATGACAGGGACTGTCAATCTCCAAAAAAATCTGAAATTATCACAAATGATTCCAGAGGGTTTGGAATGTGGTTTTTGTATGGTTCTTTTGGAGCTGCTTTTATTACATGGGAAAGATCTGTATGTTGTGTTCAACAGAAGAAAGTTAAATGGTTTGGAGTAATGATTTGCATTTACTTTTTCTGTGGCTTTCAGAAGCGCTGTATAAGTCCTCATGTTGTCTGGTGGTTCATGCCATCAGTCACTACAGTCCTGACGTTCTGAAAGCTCATGCAGGAGTGGCTCTGCCGCTGGCATTTCTGGGAATGCACCAGGAGCCAGAAGAGGAGAAAGGAGAGAGTGCTGAGGCCACTCTGTGGACAGAGGTCTGGCAGGATCATGTACCTGGTAGGTTGACTGTAATATACCGCTCATGGACAGGATAAAAGTAAGGGATTGCAAAGATAGCCCAATAACATGCTCTTTTGAAAAAGTGCATTACATTAAATTCAGTTAAATTGTATTTACATTTAATATTATATTATAATTAAAAAGTACTGTTTTAGTAACTGAAAAATTACTGTATTGACTTGAAATTAAATTGAAATAGAATTATGCATTCCAGTTAGATAATAGTTTACAAAATCTGTGTTTATACTCAATATTATATGCCCCAGTATAGATACTATATATTGTACTGCCTTGTCCCTTCTCAGGTAGCTTTGGTGGAATTAGGCTGTACATGACTGAGCTCATAGCCATTACCCAGAGGGCTCTGCAGTCTCAGTCCTGGAAGATGAAGGCTCAGGGTGCAGCTGCTATGGCAACTATTGCTAAGCAGCAGACAGGCTCACTGGTGGCACCTCACCTGGGCATGGTGTTAAATGCACTGCTACAGGGGCTGGCAGGTCGCACCTGGACTGGGAAGGTAACTCTTTCACTCTCTCTCGCTCTCTATCATTGTTTTGTTTAAAATAGTTTTTTTCTGGTCATTGACTATAATGACGTGTGTCCTCAGGAAGAGCTGTTGAAAGCTGTCGGATCTGTAGTGTCTAAATGCAGGTTAGACGCCACTGTTTTCTTTTCTTGCATGTATACACACAAGCACAAGTATCACTAGTCTGTAGTACAACTGTTAGGACTGTTTTTACATTGACATGCTGTTTAAAAAAACTATTCTCTCAGCAAGATGCTTCAAAACCATAGCGCAGTGCACGCTGAACCAGCCAAAAATGTCTCTGTGATTGTATAAGTATAGCAGCTGTGCATTTATACACGTGCTTAGATAAACTGTATTTACTCAATAAACTAGGCAACCTCAATAATCAACCCTCATGACACATTCCTAAAACACACATATTTACTGCACTTGGAATTATTGGCACGCTGACTGTTTGTAATGTATCTGTATGTTTTTATTTTTGTGTATCGTGCATCTGTAGTGTGGAGCTACAGAAGCCTGCTGCAGGTCAGCCGACTATCAGCGAGGTTCTGAATCTGGTACTTAAGGAATGTAAGAAAGAGAGTCTAGTTTATAAAATGGCAGCCTTGCGCAGCGCTGCAGACATCTTGGAGTCGACGCAGACGGATCGTTTTCAAGAAATCTTTGAGATTGTGCTTCCCCTCATTAAAAAGGTGCCACATCTCTTTTAAAATACAGCTGAGAGTTGACATTTTAGCCCTATTGATTTACAAAGTAACACTATTCCTGAGAGTGCTTTTAAATGATTGTTGTACCCCCCCTGTCCATGCACCTGATAATTTTGTGTTTTTTTTAGAATCAGCCAACCAGTGCTGGCTCCCCAAGACATAATGACGATGATGATGATGATGATGCTAAAGCCCGTGAATTGCAGACAGAAGTTCTGCTGTGTGCTTTTGAAACGCTTGGAAAAGCTTGGCCTAAAACCATCCAGACACAGCGTAAGTCACACACAACTCACGTTAGGTCTCTACACTTTGTGGGGATTTTCCATGGACAATGACTTTTATACTGTACAAACTAAATATTCTATCACCTCACTCTCACTATCCCTAAACCTATCCTCACAGAAACCTTTTACATTTTCAAAAAAAGCATCATTTAGTATGTTTAATAATCAATTTCCGGTCCATCTTGGACAGACAGACACACACACTGACAAAATACTTTCCTAAAACCATCTGGACACAGATTGAAATAAGTTTCTTCACCCAGCTAACAGGGAACAGTCTCAAAACATTGGCTAATTCCCTAAAAGTTTTCTAAAATTGCGTAATTTTGAGCTTTCCTAGAACGAAAATGATATTTTCAACGTTATACTTACCATTTCTCCCAACCTAAAATTGTTAGCCGGGCTGTTACTTTAGTATTGATGGGACATCTATTGATGTCCCAGTGTTGTGAGTTCTGATATATCACACTGTTCTGATTATTATGTGTGTATTTTGTGTTACAGATCAGTACCAGGTTGAGGTTTGTAGTGTGATGTGTGATAGACTGAAGCTGAGCACATGGAGGGTTCAGCTGGGAGTCCTGCGTGCCATGAAGGTCTTCTATCAGGGGTACAGAATGATTATACACAAACAGCTGTTTTTTGTAAAATTATTTTAAAACATTGCAAATCCAAACAGATTGGAAACAACATCTCTACACTGTGTATATATATATATATATATATATATATATATATACACACACTGTATATATAACTGTATAATAACTGCAGTTGCAGGCAGTGTAAAAAAGGCACATTTTTTAAATTTACACTGCATGTCGTGTGTGTGTTTTTTTTTGTGCGTGTTGTAGTTTGCTGCTGTTGGATAAGGATCATCAAAATCCTGAGGTTCTGACTGAGATATTAACAAATACCTGCACTGCCCTGGCTTCACCACTAGGTGGGTGAACTTTTAAAATAACAATCCACTCACACAACACTTCTCTTACTGACTGAACTAACAACCTCTTTTCATCACACAGAAAACAAAAGCTACTCATCTGTTAGAACAGACGCCTTGGCTGTAGTTGAGCTTCTTTTGAAGAGGATTGAAGGTAATGTTGGGTTGCTCTGACATTCATGTGTGATTTATGAGGAAACATGGCGTTTCGTGTGCCCTTAAAGTGACAGTTACCTACAAACTTTCAACTCTGTATTGATTTCTCAGATTTAATGTTTGGCTTTAAATGACTTTGAACATAGAACACAATATATGGATTATGTTTAAGATACTTTTATATTCAAAAGGGACAGAAAAACACTTTATCAGCTTGTATGGAAAATGACAGCTCGGTCATTCTCAAGATTTGTACTGTTGTATTTGTAGAAAGCGATCAATGGGACAGCGTGTCTGAGAGGAGTCGGCAACAGCTTCAGCGTTCTTTAGCCACCATGGAAACGGACAACCGTCCAGACCTTAAGGAGAAAGCCCAGACAATGAGAAGAAAAATACAAGCCTTGCCATGAATTACCTGCCCACAGCCATATATGTCCTGAGTGTTTATTTGAGAATCTCTACCATAATTTCCAGTAATAATAATCCATAGTCCAGTCTCACTCAAATACTTACTATTCCATACTGCCAACACTCCATGTAAATAGATGAACCGTTGGCAACTACATGTTCCATATGAGAAATATATGGTGGCTGCCACACAGAATTGTTTAACCAATGTGCAGAAACTACAATGATGAATGAAGTCAACTGAAAGACATTTCTAGCTTCGTTTTACCATTTTGGGTTCTTTATCATTTTAACCTTGAATTTGGGAAGTATCAGTTTGTGTGGCAATGCATTCAGATTTCTTAATCTGGGTCTGTTTTGCCAATGTTACTGAAAATTATGGAGATTTTTACACATAAACTGATTGCGGCTAAAACCACCCTTGTCTGCCATACACTGAATAAGACACCCAAGGGGTTTTGTGACTACTGCAGTTTTCTAAGATGTAACCCTCTCTGGTTTGCTAATGAATTTCTCCCATCCCTCAGTTTAAATACTTATTAAATCTGTCTACATCTTGTTTACCTAAATGCTGTTTGAAGAGTAATAATCACACTGAAGAAACAAGGATCTATCCGTACTTAATTAAAATTGATGTTTTTAATGAGGGTTGGTGTAAAGGTATTATGTATTAAAGGGAAGTTTGTAACATATAAACTAAAATTGAAATCCCCAACACGCCTTTGTCTATGTTTGCATGTGGGATACATTTTCCATTAATTATAAATCTTTGGAAGGAGGCAAAGGTCTTATTGTTCCCTTTGTGGATTGTGCCCCTTAAATTAAAAATAAAGTTGTGAATTTTCTGGTCCATCTTTGTTAAAGCTACAAGGTACCCACACCAAATGACCAGTGAATTTCTGTGACTGGTCCTTGATATAAATTGCACTCACAGAGCAGAATATAACCAATTACAGTCACTATAAGAATTCATGACTTTTACAGGCCTTAGAAATCATATTTCAAAGTTTCCCATGCTCATTAGAAGCCATAAATTGCAAGAAACCAACAAGTTATTTTCACCTATTCTGCCATGAAATACTCAACTAGTAAAATGTCAAATGAAATTTATTGGCAAAATATTAACATCACATTTCTACTCAATTTTATTAAAATGACATGTACATTTGGACATAATGTCAGTATATTAAGTCACTACCCTACTTAAAAGTTTATTTGTAAAAAAACTAGCTTGAAGAAAGTTGACGAGTAAAAGGCATTTTATACAACATATAGTAAAATACAATATACAGATAGAAAGCCAATGTGTATTAAAAAGGCATATTGCAACAACATTCAATGTAACTGAAACTGTGTCGTACGAAAGTTATATAAGAGGCAAATACAAAAGCATTAATGGAGAAAGTGATTCACAAAGCCGTTTCACATGCATTAACTCTTAAGTGCAATTTAAAAAAGGCCTTAACAGTTTTAAACATGCCACTTCATTGCAGCTGATACCTCAAAGTGTTTACTGTCTGTAATAGCTTTAGTATATCAGGCGTTATATTTGCACAAGTAATCCAGGAAGTGTTTTTAGCTGGCCAGAATCTGCTGTTGCCGTTTGTCTTTGGTTTTCTCCTTGCGCTAGGCCAAAACTTTACCCTCGTGCGTCTGAGCTGTGTGAGTTACCGTGGAGATGCCATCCTCAAACTTGGTCTTAAAGAGCACATTCGCATTGGTGAATATTCCGTCTTTTAAAGACACCACCACAAACTGCAAAGTAAAAATGATTTATTTAATTGTTGATCAAATATAGTTTAGCTATCGCTATGCAGCCCTTACCACGAATAGAGTACGAAACAGGGCGTGTAAACCTTTCTTTTGCAACAATTTCCAATAAATTAAAACAAATGTAACTGGGTAACAGGGTTGAATGGTTAACTTAAATGAGAATGGTTAAATGAAATCAGATGTGCTTGTTATACCACTGTTGCAAAAAGGGTCCAAATGACATCACTACAAGGAATGTTGTTTTTGCATTGAGGAAATCATTCAGTAACAGGGCTGATTACACAAAGGGGGTTAATTAAACAAAAGCAAAAATAGTTTTTGCTGCAATTGATTTAATTTTCAAAATTCAATGATTTCAAATGATTTCAAAAATTCAATTCAAATCAAATGATTTTACAGTTTTTCTCAATTGCTAAAACACTAAACCCTATTGTCTGAACCAAATGCTCAGTTGCCTGAACCCACTGATTGAATCAATCACTCTTTTGGCAAAACCATAAGCACTTTTCACCTGTTTAGACATAACTTGCCAACATATTTTCATTGTGATGCACCCTTGCTGCATAATGGTGAGCACAGGTGACAAAAGTCAAACACAATTAAAGCACAGTTGTCACCACTTGAACACAACAACTCAAAACTGATCACACTTGTGGCTAATGATGTGAGGGAACATATACAGTAAGCCAGTTCAGAGAGCACTGGTTTGTGAGGCCCTACAATGGATAGAAATCTGAGAGGAAGAGTTCATGTGAGAGGAGGTCGAGGTGGTCAGCGAAGACAAAGAACAGTAATATCAGAGCTACTGTGATTGACCATGTTCTTGTCCATGGTATGAGCATAAGGGAGGCTGGACAAAGGGTACAACCAAACATCAGTAGATACACTGTGTCCACCATAATCCGAAGATTTAGAGAAGAGAACAGGTAATTACCATTTTTTTGACATTATAGTACAGTATGTAAATGTTGACAGCAATTACTGTATGACATACTACAGAGCTGGTAAGTCCCGCCCATCCGTAAAACCTTTGTCTTTTTTTGTGACACCATAATGGTCAACACACTCCACGTAAACGAGTGTGTAAATTACCTGTGAATGTGTAAAATGTGTGCGCAGCATCTGTCCAATGTTTTAGGGGTGCAAGAGATCAAGTGCGGCGTCCACTTCATCCAGGATGTAAATGGGAGCAGGTTTGAACAGCAACATGGCCAAAATCAGAGAGAGAGCAACCAGAGACCTGAAACAAATGCATCAGAACAAGCATGTAGAGGGCAGCACATATACTGTAAATGCAGTAATTGCAGGAATCCAGTTTGCTGGCATAAGATCTGATTCTCTAATGGTTCTGTGGCTAAAAAATGTCAACCTGGAGAGCTATTGAAATGGCTAAATATCTAAATGGCTATTGATTCTAAGAGTATTATGCCACAATTAGCAGAAGTGCTAACCTCTGACCCCCGCTGAGCTCGGTCAAGTTCTCTTTCCATGTGTTCCCTAGAGCCACTTTAAACTCCAACCCATCCAGGACACCACACCCCTCGGGCGGAGCCAAACGGGCATTTGCACCAGGCAACAGGGTGGAGAATATGGAGCCAAAATCCTTATTGACCTACAACAGGATGCATTATGAACTTGGTAATTCTGCATTTATTTCTCTGCTAATTGTATTTGTACCTAACATGGTAATCTGAAAAAAATTATGGATATGTATTTTACCTTCTGCCATGCCACATTAAGTGCCTCATTCTTCTTCTGGTCCAACTCTTCAATTGTTTCCAGAATTTGGGCTTTATCATTCTCAACAATTTGCTTCTTCTTTCTAAGATCATTGTACTGATAGAGGGCAGAGAAAATTTGAATATCAGAAGTGTAACAGATCTCTTAAAGAATGTCCCGGTAACACAATATTTTTGCAAATATAAATATTTTTCTTTTTTATTTACATTATCAGAGTAAATGAGAATCATAAACCAATCAGCACTGAGAACACAGTTTTTTTTTACAGTATTGAAGTACAGTAGCAAGATGTATAGTGTTTCCCTATTTCACATTTTTTTAGTTATGTATTAGTTATGAATTAATATTATTGATTCATTTGAATTATGCTGTCCTGAAAATGTCAATGCAAATAATCTTAATCATCATTTTTATTTAACAAAACAAATTTAGTCTTCTTGTAACAAGGTTAAATAAGCCCAGGATATGATCCTGACAGGTTCTAAAGATTCACCCAACTGTTCATTTTTCATATTCAGAAATGTTTACAATTCTTATGGTTAATGTCAGGCCATAAGCAAATAAAAGTGCTATACCAGATTAACCTATTACAGTGTCTTCAGTGACACTCATTGGGTCATACCCTCTCCTCAGCCTCGCTCAGCATGTTCATGGCCCTGCGGTTGACGTTTCTCTCCAGCTTGTCTTTAGTCTCCTCGAGTCTCTTCAGTCTCTGTCCGGCCTCTTTGGGATTGTTGGTCTTGAAGTCATAGGCGGTGTTGGGTTGGCCAAAGAGATGCTTCTCAGAGGAGATCCAGTCATTCTCTGCTAACATGCGAGCAACCTGAACACAAACATTACATGCATTCTAATCATTCACATGCATGTTCTTTCACACACACTGGTGGTGTCCAGTGGTCTCATTCACTCCCTCTTCCACAAACTTACTGGTTCTCACCTTGGCCGTAGCATCAGCACTGTCTTTCTTGTGTTTGCTGATGTTGCGTTGAGCTGGGCGTCAATGTTTTGTTCTCTCAGACTATTTGCTTCCTCACTTTTTTCTTTAATCTCTCTCTCCTGTCCCAGAATCACCTCCTTCTGCTGGGGCAAGTTCTCCTGTGCCACACGCACTGCTTCCTATATACAACACAATGTAAAAATAAATTAAAGGAACTGAGTACTTTCTAAGCCAATTGCATCACTAGAAAAATACAAAAATAACAGGGGGATTAAAAGCAAATGAAAACCGTCTTCAAAACAATTATCTGGAACACCATTGGTTCAACAAACAAATAGCCCCAAACTCATGCCATTGGTTAAGACAATGTTGCAGTCTCTGGCTGATCAGGATGATCAAACAGCCAAAGCAAGTGTTTAGTGATTATTATCTATGGATATTTTTGTAAGGCATCTGTAACAGAATTTTTGAGGTGAAGCAATTTCTTCACCTTTTTGGCCAAAACATCCGTGGTCATGGTGTCTTTCTGCTCCAGGATGGCTTGATTGCTTCATCTACAGCTTGAATCTGCTGCTCATATCCAGCTTGTTCTCTCTTCAGCTCCTCCAACTCAAGGGCCACTGCATCTGCCTCCTATAAAGAGAATGGGTGAGTGAGACAGAGAAAGACTTTCAGTCATTCATGATTACTGCATAAGTATTTATAAATATTGCTGAGGAGGACTTGCATTTGTAAGTCAGGTATCAGTCCTTGAAATTAATCGATTTAAACTATATTTCTTAAGTGTATGTCTTAAAGGGTTTAGGATACTCAATCCTATGCAAATTAAATCCTGTTCCGGGCCTGAATATTACCATTTAAAGTTGGTTCCCCTGATATTTCCAGGTTTTCTATGCAGACAGGAACCCTGTACAAATAGATCCTTAAAATTCCCACAAAAAAGTTAAAGGTGAATTGTCATTTACACCTCACCAAATAAATAATAATGTTTGTTATTAAACTGTATTACCAAACACTCCCACCATCTACCATTGGCCAGCCACACAGACAGTTCCGCCCAAAGCTCATGCCATTGGCGAAGCCAATGTTGCTGTCAGACTGATTAGGATACTGAAAGCATACTTATCACTAAACTAGTGTCCAACCCACAAAACGCTTAGTTTTCTTTGCATATTATGCAGTGGAAAAAGCATTTTCACATTGATAAAACAATGATACACTGTCCCTTTAACAAGCTTTTTACAGACTGGAAAACAGAAAGTGTCATAGCAACCAGTGTCAAAGTACCTGTTGTTTCTCTTTCAGTCTCTTGTTGAAGGCATCTGCTTTGTTCTAGTTCTTTCTCTCTCTCCGCCTCTACGTTCTTCATCTTGTTCTCCAGAACTCTGTATTTCTCCTCTGCTTTCTTCTGAACCTCCTTCGTCTTCTGTAGCGTTTCCTCACATTCCTCTAAAAAAAACAGCACATTGCATGTTAAAGTACATCGATGAAACTAGCAATTCCTCACATGCAGGAATGTGTGTACCAATGGTTTTTTGTAGACTCTCCAACTCCTCCTGCTGTTTGTGAAAGGAACTCTGCTGAAGTTTAGTCTCCAGGATCCGAGCCTCCTCAGTCTTTAAGTCCAGCTGCTGCTTCAGCTGACGATATCTGTCAGAAGACAAGAAACACTTTCATTTTTCTCTCCTTGATCTGATCGGTCAGTGAGAATTTGAGAAATTCTCTGACTGAACAAAGACTCACTTCTCAGCTGTTCCCTTAAGGCTGCTGCGCTCAGACTCCACAGCACTGAGTTCAGACTCTTTAGCCCTCAGACTGTCATGAACATCCTTCACCTCAGCCAGCTTAGACAGGACAAAGGCCGACTGAGCACGCGCACCTACACAAACAAAACCATTTCTCACCTACTTCATACTGGATTAAAGCATGTTTTATCATGTCAATTACTGGCAAAAACATTTTACTGTGCAAATGGGTCCAGACACAAAAATTCTCTTATTTGGGGACGTAGCATTTAAGAAAGGATGGCCAACAGCCGACATAATGCTCATATAAAAAATACCAATTAAAAACCAACAAAAATCTGTTGGAAATCTTAATAAAATTAATTATCTTTTTAACAATTAAAATGTAAATTTGTAAGCAAAAATTAGATGCACCTTTTTTGTGGTAATCTTTTAAATGTAAAATTATTTGCAATATAACAGTAACAAAACTTCTGATACAGAAATGCTAAAATCAACTTATCAATTTTCTTATCAATTCAATTGCTAACAAACCTCCAGTTAATGTTCACGCCTTTGTCAAAGGCCACTTTTTTTAGCATTGTCCAAACTGTCACAAACCAATGTAGTGCAAACACATACTCCATGGCTTTCCTCAGCTCCGATTCATAGCCTACTAATGACAGACTGTGTGCACATTATCTGCTCCAACCTACAATGCAAACAAACTGGTTAATAAAAAATCAAATCAATGATTTAATCAATGGCGATCATTTAGCTGGATTCTCACCAGGTTTTTGGCAGTGTGCACGACCTTATCATTGAGTGTACGTGCTGAGATCTTGTTTAGAGGAATGATGGTGTATCTGCGCTTCAGTTCACCCTTTGCCAGAACCTTCTTTCCAGTAACCTGCAAACAGTTTAGGTTTTAAGCGAAAGCAAAATTTTGCTATACAATAATAAACAGTTAGGTTCTGAATGACTTGCATGAGTGTAATGCAGTAATGAGGCTATGTGCAAAAAAGATATGTAATTCTCTAACTGTCCATGTGTTTTTGGATACACACACACAAAGTCTTGCAGTATAAATCCAGCCTAATTGACAAGACACTGTGTGTTTTTACTACTTGAACCTAAAGTTCCAAGCCGGACCACACTTACGTCATTAACAATGCAATTTTTTGTTTTGAAGAAAAGCACTTTTGCTAATACGCTGCCTAATAGATTTATCAGTTATGCCGCATAGCGATTTTCACATGATGGTACAACACATATCATAAGATTATTACAAAGACCTGAAGGAATTTGCAGCTTTACTCACAAACTATAATTCCTGTTCCTGTGAGAACCAGACCCGTAATAAACCTAAATATACTCGAACCGTGCTCCGGTCCACCTCTTTAAGCAGACCACAGCAGTTAAACAAACCCCAGAGCGATCACACTGGTCAAACGAACCAGACTTTGGGTGTCAAACACACCCAGGCGTAGTTTTGAGTGCCTACTGTGAATACACCCTAAGAAAGTCTACATGCCACTGAAATCAATATTTCAGTTATTTAAAAATACAACTTTTTATTAATATAGTATTAATATATTAATATTAGTATTAATATAACAATTGTGTGCTTATATTAAGTTGCTATTATATTGTCGTGGCATCAGATTTGGTACAGAGAGAATAATATAATAATTGGTATAGAAAACTATAGAAATGTTGGGATTGTGAAAGTACAAAATATGAGAGCACAAAAAAGCTTTGATGTTTTTTTTTTGTACATTTTAAAAGAAAGCCTCACCTCATTGTCAACTACTACATTATAGAGTCGACCGCCAGCAACCACCTCCAAAGCTGTAGCATTTGACACATCGGTCACAGTGAAGAGATTCGCCAGCAAACCCTTTACCTTACTGCGGTCCCAGCCTCTCTCTGGGTCCCTGTAACACACACAAAATGTTTGACTCAATGTCATGTAAAGTGTATGAAGGAGGAACGAGCTTGCGAGTTCTCACTTGTATTCAAACCGTAGGTTGGGGAACTGGCCCATGAGGGACTTGTAGGTTTCCCTGAGCTGAGTGATTCACGTGAAATCTGCCTCTTCTGCTCCAACAGACTCTCCTCTCGGCCATCTGAAAGCACACATTAACAGTTTCAAATAAAGATGAATCTAATAACCAATCAATCTGGTAATCCTGCACAAAGCTGAAACTATCCATTTTTTGCAATAGCTATCAAGTTGAAAACAGTTGCAATATGTTACATTGATTACGCTTACTTTCTTCATTTGGTGTTTTTACATTAATACTTTAAAACATTCTATAAAAATATAAAATATTAGTTCTAAATTTAGTTGTCCACAATCTGAACGTACAATTCACATTAAGCTGTAATTAAACTGTACTTTTTAAAAATAAATTAAATTAAGACCATATTTAATCTGATCTTTTTCAGTACCTTCGTAGTTGAGTTTCTTTAATTCCACCTGCAGCTTTTCAATGTTTTTTCTCACAGACTCAAACGTGTCCTGGTCTTTTTTGTAGCCACTGTCCATTTTCTTGACCTGAGCCTGCTTAGTTTTCAGCTCCTGCTGAGAATGTTTTAGCTTCATCTGAGCCTGAAAGACAGAAAGAAAGAACAATCACATACTGCTGATCATATCTCAGAAAAATAAACAGCAATCACAAACTGTTAGTATACAGCTGGAAGACCATTTCTGAATCAGTGACCCCTCTTACAGCTTGTATTAACTTTTGGTGATCTGATCACAAGTGGACAGTGCTAAATACAGATGTGAATTGGTTTAAAGCTTTTTGTAGTGTAAACACAAATCTTTTCTGATTTATCTGAGCATATGTGGTTACAGGATACACATTTTACCATAAGGTGTAAACGCTGATGTGTCTCACCTGCTCACTTATGGTCAGATCACCCAAAATGGACCTTAATACTAGGTGTAAACATCCTGTCATCATTAGGTTGTTTTTAAAAGGTCACCTGTTTGGCCTCAGTTTCAGCTTTACTCATGTCATTCTTGCAGGTCATCATCTGCTCATTAAGCGTCGCTTCAACTTCATCCTCATCCTCATTGGCTGAGAGACCAGCTGACACGGCCTTAAAATGCTGCTGGGCCGCCTCCAAAGCGTCTGCATCCTTCTGCCCTTCTTCCTGCACCACCCTCAGATGCTCCATTGCCTTAGAAACCTCCACCTTCTTGGCCGACATCACCTTCTTATCCTTGTTTAAAGTAATATTTAAAATACATACAGAATACACAATAGCTTTAATACACCCTCTGTAATGACTGTTTACTTAAAATTTACAATAATTACTCAAAACATGATATATTTACCCAATCCCTTACTTAAAGGCCAATTGTTGTGTTCAATCAAATAAGAATCATAACATTTCACTAAAATTAATATAATAAAACAGAATAAAATAAAACAAATACAATGTTGTTATTATGACAACATTATAGTTTTTATGTTAGCAATGGCTTCCTTTATTTAATAATACTTAGTTCTGATACTTGGATAAAAGAACAGAGGTATAAGAAAGAGAGACAACCAAAAATCAAGACAAATGCCACAAATTTTTGAATAAGACAAAAATGTCCAATCCTGTTGTACCTCCTCCATGTTTTTGATGAGCTCTTTTCTTTTCTTGGTTTCATCTTTAAGATTTTGTCTCTTCAGGTCGAGAGCGCTCTGGGCCTTTGTGTCCACTCTCTGCGCTTCAGACAGCGTCTCCTCCAGTGTCTTCAGCACCCCCCCAACCTCCTGGAGAGATAGACGCAGAAATGAGGCATGCTAATGGAAAAGATCTGAGGAGACACAGATATCCAATCAATCAACCACACACTTTTCTAAACAGATATCAATTTGCATCATAAAAAATTCAGAAATGTTTTCCCGTACAAACAATTTAATACTTTTGCCAGTCCATTACCCACCATACCATCCACTATTTCAGACCTTCAGTCTCCACAACTGCTCCATCACCAAACCAGTTAAGACGACTGTTACTGTTTTCAGTGCAACCAAACTTCAGTCTGGACCAGAGATCACCGATTAATGAACCCCGTCATGTTAGCCTCCGAGACAACAAAGCTGACCTCTTTTTTATAGCATTTCACATAAAAAGCATTTGTGGTTTATCTGTTAATATAGCTTGTTAGAGCTTGTTCTCCACATGGAACAGTTAAACCATCTTTACACTGCAGAAGTGACACATCCAAAACACTGCATCCAAAGCAACACTTATACTTCGACAAGGTGCATTTACAGAGACTTTAAATGCCTCACGATAAAACAAATACTTTAGTTATGGTCTGTTCCTTACATAAAGCTACTTTGGGGCTTTAAAAGACTTGGAAAGTAGCACGAGTAAAGTCCACGTTCCCCGTATGGAAATGAGCTTGCATCTCCATAATAAGGAGCTCATAAAAGGGTAAATGATGAGTGAGGGACATCACTGAGGTGAGGAAATAAATTTTATATTTTAGGGCAAACTGTTTCCTATGCTAAAAAAACAAACCAAAAAGAGAAAAGCATACTATATAGAACACAAACCTCTTTCAGTTTCTCCATTGCAGGGGTGATCTCCTCATCCAGAATCTGTCTCATAAACACACAATAAGATAATGGAAAATTCCAGATATTTAAATACAGCTAAATAAATCAGTGGAAGAATAACAATGTACATACAGTCTGAATCTCTTTCAGCTTGGCATCTTTCTTCTCAATGGTTTTCTGAGCACTGATCTTTTTGCACTCGTACATCCTGGTACCTGCCGCCTCCTCAATCATGGCCAGAATCTAAACACAAACACGCCAAGAATAATATCAAATATTACAGAAGAAAAATTAAAAATAAAATTAAATAAAAATTAAAATAAGAACTCATTTAAACATTTGATGTTTGTGTCACTTTATTCATTCATTATAAGGATCAATGGTAAGTGCATCACAGTTAAAACATACAAATAATTACGACTTACTTCAGGGGGCTTCATGTTTAGGACCTTGGTGATTCGTCCCTGAAATGAACACACAAATGGAGTGACTAGGAATGGGAGTTATAACTACACATGTACTGAAACAACTGCTTAACTACTAAAAACAGCTGGGAATCTAAGAAGAATCTGTTTTAAAACATTTTTTTAGAGTTTTGTGGTTCAAAACATTAATATTCTTTCACTATAACAGTGAGTACAGTACCATATTGAAGGAACAAAAACTCCCTGCAATAGTGACTCACTGTTGTTGTCAAACAACAATCACTATAAATCTGTTGTTTAGGCAAGCGTTTAAGTGATGGTTACCTGCATGATTAGAAAGTGGGGGTTGTTGACATTCAAGCCAACTGAGCAAAACAGATCCTGGACTCGCAGGTTGTTTGCATTCACACCATTGATCAGGTATTTATTGCGTCCACCAATGACCACCTGCACAACACAAACAACAACATTATCACTGCTCGCTCTCTGATGCATGTTGTTGGTCATCTTTGAAACACTTCAGTGACCTTGTGGACGCTGATCTCAGACCTGTCTTGTGACTGTAATCTCATCATGTGTCTCAAAGCCGAGAGGACTCTGTTTCTTGTTGGAGTTGTCAAAAGTGATGGACACTGTAGCCTTGGTGATCCCAGCCATACCATTTTTGTACACCAGATCTTGGAGATTAGTGGCACGAACCTGCAAAGTTTGACAAACCAGCAACATCACATTATCTAAATTCTGGAACGCTTTCATATTCTGAAGAGGGAGCTCTGCACCCCTATTATATTGAAAACACATCTAGTTAAGTACAAGTAAAGGCTTTTTGTTTTTGTTTTGTTATATTTTTTAAAAACATTTAACATTGCATTTCCTTATAAAACACGTGTGACAGATTTACTTGTCTTATAGGTTTATAAAAACAAATTAAACGACAGTTACGACAAACATATATAAACATGGAGATCCAGAGTTTTTAACAAGTAGTTTATACATCTACACATCTAAAACATTTTTAGAAGAATATTAACAATGACAAGAACTCTCCTTATTTAGCTGAAAACTAAATATTTTGTTACTCTATAGTGTTGCTGAGAATGGTTCTTTATTGAGGATGTTTTGATATATATATTATAGGAATGTCTGTAGTTATTGGATTATAACTCACCTGTGATAGGTTAGATATCCCCAGCAGAAAGCAGATTGAATCCAGTATATTTTTTACTTTCCACTGTCGTTCAGTCCAGTGATGGTGTTAAAATACGGATCAAATCCATTAATCTCTGTCCTCTCGGCGTAGCCCTCTAGTACAATAGACTTTATGTACATTTTTACCGAACAACGTACATTTGCGAGTACAGTTGCAACGCTAGAACGCGCTGAACTAAAAATAGAACTGAATTAGAAACCCAATGAATTTACGAGCTGCTTTCAGTTCAACCATCTGAAATTGAAATTTGGCGCCAGGCACGTTTCAGCATTGTAGTTCAAAAAGATGAAACAGCTGTAGTTAGTAATTAACGGACAAACACACAGTCAATAGAGTCCTTCATATGTTTGTACAAAATGTTAGTTTATTGTGTGAAATGTCATGAAAAGTACAAACAATCAATTGCGTTTAGCTGTAAAACGTGTATGGTTTTTGATTCAAGCAACTTTTTAGATACCCCATTGACGGACCCAAACAATTGACGCGTGTATGACGTCATCAGGGCGGTTTATCTTAAAGGCTGATTTAAATGTCATTTGATCTGTGTAGTGCGCACAACTTATGGTAAGTATTTTCATGCGATGACGTTTAATCTACTTAATGTTATCCATATGATCATTAATGATTTGATAATTTAGAAAAAGACACTTTTCCGTCCAGACTTTCAAACACTACATCGTGGAAAATTTTACTTTGACAATTAGCTCAAGCAATCATAACAGAAAGAGAAGATTGAGATGTGACTTACAAATGTTACCAAGAAAGCTTGCACAAATTTGATAAAATGTAAAGTTGTCTCACAGTTTCACTTAAGTTTTCACTTACAGTTACCTGTATAAACACGCTAACATTGCTTGCATATCCAATTTGCTAATACACATGCAAAGTTGCCCATTTAAAATAAAAAAGTTCCCCAAGACAGTTTATTACGTACATTTAATTGTGCATACTTTCATATATATATATATATATATATATATATATATATATTGACTGTAACACCATCACGCATACTATGTACAATAATAAAATAAATATTTAAATTATCATGATTAAAATTCAAGTCAAGTCAAATTCAAGTGTTCTTGAGTGAATCATCAGAGACACCCTTTTGTGTTGCATTTACGGAAGCACAAATTAGATTTCACCTACACTGTGGCGTTATGTTACAGTTAGGACTAAGTGCTCAAAGCACGGACTAAGAGCTCGAAGAACAAAATATGGTCTTTGCACATCCCGTGTTATTCCCATGTTATTTGTAACTTCCCTATGGTAATACAAACAACATGGAACTGGACACTTTTTAAACATCCATTTTTAATCACCCATTTGCCTTCACTAATTAAATGGTACTGTGATGTCACAAATGAATTTTTAAAGGTATGGATATTTCATGTAGTCTCAATCAATATGAGGTCATAAAAACTGCATGCGTGAAATAAAAGAGAAATATGGTGTTTTAATTAGTTAACAATTAAGGATAGCATGTCACACTGTGTGTGGAACTGCTGTCACTGCTTGATATGTCAATTACCTATAAACATCTTGCATTCAGAAATAATGACAAAATACTCTTATCTCCATAATTAACAGCATGAATGAGAAGAAAATGTATGAACAATAAGGCATGTTACCTATTCTCCACAATCTTCATCACTTTAACAATATTAATTAAGGATCTATGTTTAAGAACAAAAACCAGAAGGATTTGGTATGAGGGAGTTTTGTTCTTCTTTCTCAAAGTCAAACATGAATAAACAGTTTCTTTCTCACACTATATTTCTATGACAGAGGCATAGGGCACAGAGAAAGACACACCAGATTAAAGGCATAGAAACAGACCTGGGTGAGAACCATACAGTCTCCACGATCTGAGTACATAGCAGTGGGGCGGATGTATGTCCAGTCAAAGTTCCGTAGCTTTAGTGCTGTGTGGCGATACTTCCTGCTTAGGGAAAGCAGACAGCGAGCCAGAGTGTATTTGGCAGCACAGCTCACCGCTTTGACAAACCGCACCGAGTCAAAATGCATCAAGAAACAGGGATCATCCTAACACAACAGAGAGATGAAAACGTAACATAAGCAACAACCAATAGATGAAAAGAGATTCCATTGCAAACAATAACAATGCATATCAAAATGTATCCTAATATCACACAAGATGTGTCAGATTTGAATATGGTTTTATGCAGAATCTCTTAATATAAAATAATGTAGGATGCATGATCATAACTGTGAGGAGTGGAAATATTTAATTCAGCTTACTGAATCAGGATCTCTGCCGTCCAAAACTAGCAGGTCTTCCAGGGCCCAGATCTCAGTTCGCTCATAACTGTCCTCCAGCCCATAGTGCTGCAGTTTCTTGGTGGTCTGTGGACGCTTAACCCTCCGACACAGCACCACTGAGATCTGGACTTGTTTATCTTTAGCTACACAAACAATATTTACATTTGTATAGTTTTGTTTTTACCTATTACACACTTTTGTCCTGCCATATTAATAGAACATTGGGAAACAACTGTAAAATACATCCACTAAATAACAGCACTATATAATATTTAATTATTTAGTTAAAAATTTAAGTACACAGGACATTTGGACTTAAATACGTAAAATCCGATATTATTCTGATGCACGAAAATGTTTTCTACAAAATGTTAAAAGACAATACCAGGCACAGCACATTTACTGTTTATACTGCATATAGAATTTTGATCCAACAGGTTTATATAATAACTAACAATGCACCTAATTAGTCATTAAGACTACAACAATCTACAAAAAAATACAACAGTCTTTAAAGAATGCATTTTTATCAGAGTGAGTGAGTCATTCAACCATTTTTGATTTGTTGTCTAAATTGACAAAAGTCAATCTTCCCACAAATTACCAATTAATAAGTTCTATGAATCAGAATTTGTTTAGTACACTGAGCATTTGGAATGAGGAGTTTAACAATAAATTATTTTGTATTGTAATTTCAGATGTCCTTTTAAAACTATTTCTGACTTAGTAACTTCTCTCCCTCAAACCCAGTCTCAAACCCACCAAGTTATATGGCAAGAAAACTATCTCAGCATATCAGTGATTAAAAATAATGCAGCATATACACAACCATGCAACATCCATTGACCATGCACAGAAAACCAAGTGTCTTACTAGAAACACAGAGAAAATGTCGCCCCTGTTGCTGCTCCTCTATTTCTATAAACTCCTCCAGTTTCTGTCCCTTTGGCCGGAACAAGACTCTAGCCATTTCTTTCCTCAATAAAGATGACATCTCAGATGCAAAAAAGAGGGAGAAAGTTGAGACGTGACAGAGCGAGAGCAGAGTGAGGAATAAAATGTTTTGCTGAGGTGAATCTGGTTTGCAGGGTTTTTCTTCCTACCCCTCCCACTCACCCCTTTTGCCTGCTGTGCACTTGCACAGTGATTGAACAAAGAGGTTTGTACATAATTTGTTTTAATATAATATAATGTGATCAATCACATTTTGGTAATTCGGAATATATTTCTGGTTGGGGAACAGAAAAGTCATTAATGCCTGAATTTATTTTGTTTTAGTTTCATCCCAGAATATTCCCATTTCCTGAAGAGTGCAGATATGTTATGTGTCTATTCATATGCATAATATGTCTTTGTATCCAAAATGCAACCTTGATGGACATGATTTCAGAAACATGTTTTTTGTGAATATATCAGGAATATGTAACTAAATGTAATGTATCTGTTGCTCACGTGATTATGCAACAACCATGTCCATATCATGTTCATCAACTTCATCAATTTTCAAATTGCTAACATCTAAGCATTTTTATCTTATTTTTATTTTGTTCATGAATTATAACATTGGTGTAGGAATGCCCCCAAATTGAAACAAAACAACAGCAGCCCGTACATTTTTGGACTGCGTTACATACACACATATTGAGTTTTTACGTTTTATGGGGACAAAGTAGTGTTTATTATACTGTACAAACTGTATATTCTTTCCCCTATCACTTTTTGCTATTTTAGATTTTCAAATAGATCATTTTGTATAATTTATGTGCTTATTTTCCTATGGGCTCCTCAAAAATGTCCCCATACTGTCAAAATGCACTGATATTACATTTGGTCCCCACAACGTAGTGAATACCAGTACACACACACACACAAACAAACTCGCTACTAGCTTTACCATATAGATGAGCCATGTCTGGTTGATTGCACTAAAACGGCCTTAGGGGAAAATACATAATCGGTTATGAAAACACATATCCCTCTTAAATCTCAATCTTCAAAGGAACCCATTATAATTAGAATCTCTGCAGGGATTGCTATCGTATTGACTGCGGTCCCATCAACCTTTAAAGATTCAATATCCAGCGGATCTAGAGATGAATAATTTATAGCCACAAAACACATTCTTACAAACAAGTGTTCTTATTGTATCTTATAAAGACCCTTTCACAGTTTGTGGTCTTCTTGATATCGGTCTGCGTTTTCAGAAGGTAATCTCTGAATGTCAAAAAGACACTCAGGCACTTTTTAACCAGAGTCCAACAAGGAAATGCCTTCTGCATTTGGTCTTCAGAATAGCTTTTAGCAGATCTTTGAGGGTTTACTTATGACCACTACATTACTGTACATTGTCCGCTCTAAAGGAAGGTCAGGGGTAGAAAATGTGGTTCTGATTTTTATATTCCAATGAGCATTTGCTGGAGTAAGCGAGTATTTGAAAGCTAGCTAGGCAATCCTTGTGTTTTTAGAAGACAAGCTAACAGACCCACAGACAAATACAGAAATGCACACAATAATCTTTACTTACACTTTACTTACAGTAAGCTTAGCCATACACTTTACATTACTCAGGCTTAATATACTGTCCTACTTTATTATTTTTTATGCCTGTGTTTAATGATATGTAAATAATGTAAAATAGTTTGGAAGCTTTTGATTATTGTAACAATGTTACTATAAAACCTTACAATATATGGTGAAACATTGCTTTATGATTTAACAGGACAATACATATAAAGTAACTGTAGAATATTGTAAATATGTTTTTTTTAAAAGCAAGTCACCTTATAACTTATTAAACAGTGGTAGCACTTATAACTACTATAAACTAAATAAATAACTTCTTACAGTCTCATAGTGCTACCACATCATCATCATAGCTGCCTAGAACTCCAAAACAGATTTCCAATACATCTTCTAGATGTCATCTTTGTTTTGTGGATCTATGTTAAAAATGCAGTGGCCTGTTGTTTAGAACTGTGGAGAGTTATCTAGTATTGTAAGTGGTGTGTACAGAAAGATTTTGGGGGAACCTGGGGAAAGACAATAGGAAGCTCTAAAGCACTCCAAGGTTCACTTTATTGATCTGTCCATGTCCAATAAAAATGTGCTGGGAACAAGTCCAAGGATTTCTAAATAGAGAATGTACTCAAAAGTCAAGTTTGTTGAAATGTTTATACGTTACATAGCAATGGACAAAAACTAAATGTGGTTACTTAAGGAAATTACAGTGCAACATTTAACAGTCTTCAGAAAAAGCCCTGCAAACCCTGGCAAAGAATGGGTTCTAGGAGAAGGTACTTTCATTGTAAAACTTTCAAAAGTAAATAAAACATTAAGGCCATTATAAATTATAAACAATAAACTAAACTTTTGAGGGATAGTTGTTATTGATTCATCCACAGCAGCACATATATACAGACACATAATTTCATCTGTATTAGGTGATAGAAGGGTAAACCGATGGTGTTCTGCTGTTTTAGCCCATACAGGTTTAAATATTTTGTGTCTTTTCAGGTGCTATTTTGCATAATCGTACAAAATCGAGTGATCAGAAATACCAATGCTTTTTGTCAGCTCCAAACAATCTGGCCATTTTCTGTTGACTTCTCTTCTCAATAAGGCATTTCGGCCCACAGAACTGATTCTCACTGAATGTTTTTTGTTTTTGGCACCATTCTGGGTAACTCTAGATGTTGTGTGTAAAAATCCCAGGAGATCAGCAGGTACACAAATACTCACAC
The DNA here is from genome assembly GCA_036877585.1 of Botia kubotai. NCBI lineage: Eukaryota > Metazoa > Chordata > Actinopteri > Cypriniformes > Botiidae > Botia > Botia kubotai. Next base: position 32,699 of record JAZGTI010000391.1, on the reverse strand, counting down.
CAGCCTGTCTGGCTCCAACAATCGGTCGAAATTACTGAGATCACATTTTCCCCAATCAGATTTTTAGTGTAAAAATAAACTGTGGCTTCTGACCTATATCTGCATGATTTAGTGCATTGCTGGCACACCATTGGCTGATTAGATAATCATATGTACCTGTCCAAGTGTTCCTATATTTTGACACCTGGCATTTTTTGACATTTACCATGTATAAATATGCATGTTTTAAGTGCCTTTATATTACATTTAGGCATTTGGCAGACGCTTTATCCAAAGCGACTTACATTCCATTATACTACACATTGATCACTATACATTGAGTATGTGCAATCCCTGGGATCGAACCCATGACCTTGTCGTTGTTAACGCCATGCTCTAACCACTGAGCTACAGGAAAGCTAATTAAAGGTCGGGTAGATAATTTCAGAGAGGCAACGACAGCATAAGATCCTGCCTTCCCTTCAGATCACTCTCCAAAGTCACGCCTCCAACACAAAAACACACAAATACACACATACTTTGACAGACAAGTAGGAAATCCTATCATTGTATTCAGAGTGCATGAAATTAATGGACGTTTTATGGTCCTGTACCTTCCACAAAAGATATATATTTATATAAATATATTAAGACTACTTAGTGATTGTTATCAGGATTTGAAGAGTCTTTCAACCAGCATAACAACATTTTTTTTCTGAATAAAGACTGTACTTGCTTAATAGCACTACAAATATAATGGTACAATTAAAATCCTATAAACAAATATTTAATTGTTTGTAACACAAATGTACATCTTAAGAAAATGTGCAATAATACCATCTACTCTATGTGTTCTGTTTATTACATAATCTTCCTGTTTTCAATCATTTTCTTTTTCCTTTTTTCTAAGCTGTTTTTTTCTGTTGTTTTTTCTAAGCAAACATTTGCGCCATAGAAATACTTTTAAATTGAATTTAATGTCAGCAAACCATTTTCAAAGAAAGTCAAGAATACTGTACACAGATATATTTTAGACAATTTATAGGTTATAATTTACACCAACATAAAAGGTGCATATTTTTACATTTGACAGGCGAAAAGCAACTTACAGTACATTCAAGTTATACATTTTGTCAGCATGTGTGCTCTCCTGGGAATCAAACCCACAACCTTTGCGCTGCTAATGCAATGCTCTACCAGTTGAGCTACAAGAGCAGCTAATGTTTTTATTATATATTATATATTTATAAAGCATAATTATAAAGGCTGAACAGCCCATAAAGGGCAACAGGTTCAAAAATGGTCATGTGACAAGTCTGTAGTCAGCCAGCTGACTATGCAGACTATGCATTGTGTAAGACGTTTGATGCAATGATGTCAGAATGACATCAGAATGTGTCACTCTGACACAAAATCTATACAAATAAAGTGCCAATTAGAATCTTTCTGATCACTGCAGAGACACCACTTGGACTTTTATGGGTATTGCAATCTTTATAAAATGAGCCACTGTATTTATTTACTACTTATAAAGTCTGTGTGAAATTCTCTTATACATTTAGACTCGCTGTCCATTTGTCTTTCTCAGGAAGAGATATGGAAAGTGATCAATAATTTCCAGTGAGTAGCAGTCAATAACTCACACAAAGGGACTGGGTTTATGTCATAGGAAACACTTCTATTAGATTTTTTCATGTTTATATGGATGTGATGCTAATGGTTAAGTGCTGTGGGATATCCTGTATCTCGCCCACTCACATATACCCAGGTGTCCTCAGGTTAAAATAAAGAGATAACATATATGCATTTCTCCCTATCACATTGTACATTGTATGATAAATTGTACACAGTAACATGTACAATTTATGGTGGTATCATACATTCTTTTGCTAAATGTTTTTTGCTAAAGTTTTTGCTAAAAATATTTATTTTCTTTATTTCTTGATGACAGTTGTGGCTAATTTTGTAAAGAAAGTGTTTGGAAGTGTTTTTTGGTAAGCTATAAACTTTTAATACTGTTCATTCATCAGTGTTAGTGAATTTTGATTACCATAAGTATGAAAATGTGTTAGCCTAAGCTGGTTTGTTGGTCTTAGTTGTTTAAACTGATCTAGCTGGTGTAAGGTTTAAGTGTTTTTTGCTGGTTTAAGATGGTCATCCTGCCTGACCAGCTGAAAAGGTAGAAACCCCTGTATAACAGCAATGGATTTGGCTGATTTAAAATGTTGTTTTTAGCAGGGTGGTTAATTTTAAACAAGAAATTTCTAAGGAAATAAAGATCTCTTTTGTTATTTCTTCAATGGTTAATTGTGTGGAATTATGAGAAAATATAGCACAATGTAAAGGTAATCTACACAGTTTTTCCACTGCCTGTTTTCTTTAATTTATTTTGTGATGTTTTTGGTTTGCAAACCACTACAATGGCGCACTCTGTTGGTCAAAACGTGCAGTACATATTAGAGCAGCAAATCTTTCCTAAATCCTAAATTCCCAACTGAAACCACCATCAAATCTCAGGAATTTTATTTTTTACAAAAACATTGATTCATTTATTTTAAAAGAGAATTTATCTAAATAGTTTTATTTATAAGCTATTTTCTTTGTTAGCTATTTTTCTAAGGCCAAAGGGTTAGCCCTTTTCATGTATGTGCTTCTTTGCTTTCTTTTTTATAGAGTCATGATTGTGGTACATATGCACACACACACTGGCTAATATAAAAACTAAATGTAAAGTGTAAAGTAAATGTAAAGTTTACACCAGGATCATAATGCATGACTAAGTAACATCTTGCTTATGCAACATCACTTCAGCCATTAATCTTAATGAATCTTAATTACAGCATTTACGGGAATATTCAGAATGACTTCTAATTAGTTTGAGCAGCCAATACTAAATTGACTATGTGCCATGTATCTGAAGCTTTCATCCAGAGTGACCTACAGTTCACTAATTGGTAGAACATTCCCTGTGGAGCAGCTAGGGTTAAGTGCTTTGCTCAAACACATAAAGGTGATTGAGAAAGAAGTTGATTTTACCAGCTCTTTAGTTGGGATTAAACCCTGAACCCCTGAACCATGAATCTACAGTACCAGTATCACAATACTATACATGCGCATATAGAAATATAATGTATGGTCATATATGAACATATATAAAAAATTACCTGCAGTTGCAGGTTTAACAGAATGACAGGCTTGGACACTGTATTTGTATAGATTTACATTGTTTTGTGAAGTAAAGACTTTTGTCTTTCTTAATGATAGCCTGCTGGTCTCTCTCTTTCAGAACTCCTATGAAAAAGAAACAAAACCAGTATTCGATAACCATTCATTGCCTTTAAAACAGCATGAAGTATTCCAGGTACTTTGCACTGTTTATAGAATTTTCTATGGATTTAGACTGTTTCAAACCATCTATTGCAGGACATTTTGTTCTTTTGCTGAAGATAGTTCTTTATGACTAGAAAATCTTAAAGTAAATGTTTGTGAAACATAAAATACTTTTGCACTGGCTCTGTGCATTAGCTAATGCAGCGTTTGTAGTGAAAGATATTTAGAACTAAATTTTGCTCATCAAGCCCATATTGCATCTGTACATGACCTAATTACAGTTATAGTGAAAATGAAATCACAAAATGAAATCACAAGCTCTTAATGTATCTATATGGCTCCTCCCTCTCTGTGCAAACTCTTGGACCTGCAGCAGAAAAAGTTTCATTCATTATTAATGTGTTCTTTATGTGTACGTTATTTACAATTACATTTATTACAAATGCATGCATTGTAAAATGACATATTATTACACATGTATACATTTTATGTGCTCTGGTTTGTAATGGCTCAACAGATAATTGAGTTTTAAAGACAAAACCTCATTTATTCTTTTATACAGTATCAGACAGAAATAATGATGCATTATTACATACTGGACATTTCTTTGTAGTTATGAAACTATACTTTTGATATCATTAATATTTAACTTGATTATTTTTCTATAAAATATATACAATGTCACATTTTAATCCGGAATGTCAAGTTGTGCTATTCTAAACAACATCTAGTAGATTGTTTTCTTATTTGCCACATAACGAATGTTGTCTTTGAAAAACACTAATGAGTCCAAGAAGTCAGTCGTCAAACCCTTAAAGGTAATCTCAAGTGCAGCAGACATTTTGTTTGGCGTCCCAGTGCAGCTTCCCTAATGATCTCAACAGGGAACTTTGAGCTTGTGGTTTCTTCTCAATATAGGAAATCATCTCCTGTAGCTGTGGGTTCTTCTGGTTTCTTAGTCTGTATTTTAGGAAGGTGAATTTTACTGGAGGCTACTACAAGAATGTTTGCTCCATGTGTAACAGCGCTGGCAACGCAAAGCCAAAAGGAGAAACCAAAATTTTCTCTGAGGATCACAAGGTGAAAAAGTCTTTCCCGGTAGTTGGACACACGTTCCGTAAGATCATAGCAGTGAACCGCTGCGAGAAAACACGCAAATCCCATTGAACTGAACAGAGCTGAGAATAGAAAAGTATGTAATTAGTCAGGGAAAGACGAAATACACCACAATTTGCTGATTTAGGAATAATTGTTTAGTGAAGGTGTGAACCAAACACTATACCTTAGTTTATGTGCTGTGTTGACTTACCTGCAGTGAAATTCCACAAGTAGAGGCCGAGCGGTCCTTTGATAGACTGATAAGGAACTTTTCTGGCATTATATATACAGAAAGCTAAACTGACCACTGCAAAACCAATAGCGATGAAAAGGAAGAAGATAATCATCATGTGAAGACCACCATTGATTTTTTTAATGAGCTTTGGGAACACTTTGTGAGAGAGAAAGAGAGATTGATCAGTCTTACTAAGAAATATTGCACTATGATTTCTACTTTTAAAAAGATATATATTTAAACAGTCATGAACAAAACAAAACAACAACATGCAGTTAAATAAATTAACTAAATTGATAAATGTATTACATTTATTTGGCTATTAAAACAGCAAATGTCTAACATCAAACAATATACAGTGAAAACAATAGAAATACAAATAAAAAGTTACACAATAATAAAAGTTCAATAATTGTATAAAATACTTATAATAGCAAAAAACTACAACAGTAAAAACTGTCCAAAAAGAAAAAAAGGATAAACAAGCTCAACTGAATGTATTTTATTGCATTTATGCCATAAAACATGTTATTGCTCTTACAGTATATTTTGGAACGTCGAACCCCGAGCCCGCATCTTCGTGTTTTCCCGCCCTGAAAGAGGCCGTAGTAGACGTGTCCAGTGAACTGCTCAAGTTCCGGGTTCGACGCGTTTACCAAATCCACTCCCGTCTGACATAAGATGGTACCGGTAATCCAGCGCTCGGTGGAGAGAGCCACGACCAGAAGTACCACGGAACCGATGCTAAGTATAGAACCGAAGGAGAACACGATACGTTTCCATAAATTGGGCATTTCACTGCTCACCCCGCTTTACACGCCCCATTCCTTTTAAAAAGCTAGACGCTGGGTAACGCGATCCTGCAAGGCGTCCGCCCCTTCCCGCTACTGTGCGAACTAACTCTGGCATAACATAAGATCAATTCTAATCTTCGTCGTACCGATTTTCTGTATGTTTGCGCACTAAAATTAAATAAAACAAAGGCCGAAGAAACGCGAGATGCGCCGCAGATAGGGAATGAGACGGAAACCGGATATAAAGCGGTCAAATGGATCTCCTTTACCACCTAGCGAAACCTTATACAGTTTACTTGCCTTCGTTTGGTTTGTTTGCCAGTGTCCTCACACTCACTCGCTCTCACACAAGTTAATCAGCTGGGCCAGTGGACTTTTAATTGGATGCCCTTTGCTGTAACGGTTAATCAAAACGAAATATCGAAACGAAAATATTATAGGTCATAGAACCGGCTGTTTCCAAACTTTAAATGTAACACTTCCTCCAAAACTGTACCGGGTCAAATAAACAGTGAAAGGGAGAATTGAATGGCGACGACTTAATTTACAACATTAAATGGGCTATTAACATGCGAAATAAAAAAAATCCAGATATTTGTTTTATTTGGTTTATTTGGTGCAGGATATAGGATCCCATAGGAAAGGTCCCGCCTTTTCATTTCGTGGTTCAGAACCAAACGAAGCTGGAGGAGACGGCTGTCCATGGTGCTGACGAATGCTTCGACTCAAACACAGTACCATGGACAGCAACACAACACAACTGCATTTGGTTTAGAACCATGCACTTTTGTTCAACACGAATCCAACAGCCTTCGCTTTGATGTAAAGAATATCTTTTGTCTTTCTTTATGAGGCGTTAATTGCAAACTGCAAATTGCAAAGATGTTTCTATTTAGAGATAAAATGTTGCCAACTTTGTGAAAAAAACTTTACATATTAAAAGGATCTAAGGGGAATAATACTTTTATTAAGTGTCACAGGGGTAAACATAACAGGGTTGTAAACACAACAGAGCAGAAAAGAGTTGTCATGAAACGTAAAGCCCAATGTAAACTGTGCTAATCTTTGCCAGCAGAGGGAGACATCTTACAGTTATTCTAAAGGAATAATGAACTGATCTCTGAGGCGTAACAATTGCATTGCAATTACAAATGATACAGAATGGTTCTTGTCTTTATATACTGCAGATAAACACTACTTTTCACACTACTGAAATGTTCATGTTTAAAGTATTTTTTTTATTATATATTTTCTGAAGATGTACTATGCTTAAATATTTGAAATTAGTAATTATGCCAACATAATATTTATTTATTTCATTACAAAACAAATATGTTTTTTAAATGTTTTAAAAATAATTATTTGGACCAAATAATGTTGAAAAGCAGCCAATATGAGCAGATCATAGAGGGGGAACACCTCAAGAAGCTGGGTGATAAAATAGCAAGATTACATATTCGCAGATTCTAAGCAAAGGGTTGCTACTTTAAAGATACTCAAATATGTTGTAGTTTTTAATTTATTTTGGAATGTTTAATGTTTTTTATAGTTTAAATTAAATTAGTTTACTATTATTCTTTTTATAAAATATATAATATTTAAATTATACATAATTTAAGCGTTTTTAGGCTTTAACAGTTGGTATGTTCTCACATTATAGCAAACGTCCCATTTTCTTACATTGTTAGGACAATTTTGTACCCACATTATAGTGGAACTGAAACACACACACAAAGTTACAGCATTCTCAAGGCAGTGTCAAAACATATCTAAAATCCATACTGAAATGCATTGATAAAATTGACTTGTGTTGATGACTAATTGGCTGCATAAACAAAATATTAGCTTTAGTGTCAGGCACATATAAAATATACGTTCCCTGTGGTCAAAGAGTCTTGTCATATTGATTGAAGAATGGAGGCATATTGACTAGCTAAACTTCAACGATGCTTATTGAGGGAACTGTGAATATCAAATGGATGCTGTTGTGGTTTTGGGCAGGCCTACTGACTTAATGCATTCTGGAATGTTTTTAATGTTTATAATGCAGTTAAGATCAGACATGAGTTATGAAAGCTGCCTCATATGGATTATAATGTAAACAGCTATACATGTTTTGTCTTGCTTTCTAGGTATTCTTGTTTGCTCTCTTTCCTCTCCTAATATATACACCAATTCTCCATCCATACATTAATGCCCAGTAACCTCAGCCATTCTAATTTATCTCCTTTCTTTGATCTCTTTTTCTATATCTTTGTTTTCTCCGAGTCACAGACAGCCTTAATAAGATTCAAAGTGCACAGATAATCCGATTTACCATTCTAATTACACACTCAGTTTGTCATCTTAAAATTTCCTATTCTTTTTGTTTTTCTACAAAACGGTCAGACACATATATTTCCAGACTAGTCTGTCTAGTAGCTGTCAGCATCAGGATCTTCAGACTGCATTTCCTGTAACGTCTGACTATGACTATGGATTGAAATTGCCCTCTTTAGAACACCATCAGAGTTTTCTATTTATTACATAAGCGATTTCATGCATCACAAGGCATTAAGATGTTTAGCTGACAGTTGTGAATGGAAAATGGTATTTTGAAAGAGATACTTTACGTCGGTGTATACAGGCCTCTGGTAAACAACGTAGACCTGCTGGAATGCTATAATAAGCTATAATGAAGTAAATGCAAGTCTAGAATAAAACTTTCTTATGTCAAGTTTGTGTCAGGTTAAGGTATGCACTTATACAATATTAAGATGGACAAAGTTAAAATGGGTCCACCAAAGCAAAGTACTTCTCAACGTGCAGGCATACAGCAACACTTAAAAACCACTACAAAACCCACTTCACCACATACTGATCATACTATTATGGAATGAAGAACCTAATGGTCATCTGGTTGGGCAGATGAGGTTGTGTGCACGGTCAGCAAAAGTCCAGTGGACAAACTTCATTAGGTTTGCATCTTAGTCCATTAGAGGCTATTCTCCATTTCAGTCTGCATTGTTGGAAAAGGCCTTTTTAATACTGATATATCCTATGCTGCAATGTAGATTGTACTACACAGCCAAGGCATAGTGTTAAAGCACTTCAATTCACATGTATTTGCAATACATATTGTTTCAAAGCTTTACAGAAAACACATTTCTATATTACAGAACAGAGGGATTTTATTAGAGATGACTGTGTCAAAGTAATGTGCATATTGTAGAAATAACAGATTAACAATGATTATAATAAATAAAAAATGTGGAAGTTTTATATGTTGATTCAAAGATGCCATAAACTGAAGTGATTGATAAATTAATCTTTAAATGAATTCCATTAAAAAAAGTAAATATTTCAATTAATCTAATATTCCAACTTAAAATTCCATCCATCTATTTTTATGCAATCGGGTAATATTTAAAGGTATCTATCTATGTATCTATCTATGTATCTATGTATCTATGTATCTATGTATCTATGTATCTATCTATCTATCTATCTATCTATCTATCTATCTATCTATCTCTAACAGTGTCTTCAGAGGGACACTGTTTCTCTTCAGAATGGCAAAGTGATCATATGTCTATAAAAAATGGAATGAGTCACCTCTGAAAAGAAAGACCAGTGAGTCAGCATCTTCTCTCTCAGCAGCAGGCTGCAGATGATGAGTAAGGACCTATCACTATCAAAAACCTGCCCTAATTCATAAATAATTCAAATAGTCCAAGCCTATACACTCACAACATACATGCACATAGAATAAGCATAGGCCTACAGGTGTCCTATGGAAGTGTAACTTAGTGTCACAATAAAATATGAAAGTAAATACTAGGCAAAACTAGAATGTTTTGAAATGTCAACATATACATCATGGTGCAACAATTATTGTATTATACCGAAGGCAAACAATATCAGAAATAGTGCTTGGTCATAAACACATGAATGCGTGTATACAAATGCACACACACCTCCTAAGATGACTCAGATACAGCAGACAGCACGTCATCATTGAAAAACTGCAGCATTTTGACTTCTATCGATTAATGTGTGCATGAGAGGGCAGGCAGCGTAATAAGTTTTAAATCCATGACAGTGGTCCTTGGCAACACAGAGGTGACCGAACTGCTGAATTGCTGCAAGAGACGTGACACCTTCCAAAATCCTCCACTTAGGATAATGAATACCGAAATTGGTTTCCTTAATAGTGCCAGTTCTCATTCAAATTCTGGTTTCCTGTAAGCACACGTCAGCTGAACGTGCAGCAATGTATATACCAAAAACACTGGGTCAAAACAACAGTTTCTTCTTATTGGCAGCTGAGACACGCTCACACAGGGAGGGAGGGAGAGTGAAAGGAAAGGTTGGAGAGGGAGAGAGAGAGAGAGAGAGAGAGAGAGAGGAGAGAGACTGGAGAACGCACAGTCAGTCATGCTGATGCATGGAGGAGCACACACAGAGAGAATGTGTCACGTTTGGTTTCTACGAACAATTCTACTTATATTCTTACCTGGAGGTAAGCACATATTATTAACTACACGTTCAATTGTTTAAATAAACTGAAAATCGTCTTTTAATTTATTTGTACAAATATGTTGGCGTGGACGTGTCCTCCGCAAACCCTATTTGTGTTTAATTAAATTACGAGCAGATGTTTCGTAATATCATCTTGTGATCGTTTATCAAGTCGATTGTTTATAAGGACAGATGTAGAAAACCGTTAAGCGTTGAACTTATGTCCATCTATTAATTTTTTCGAAACGCTTTTAAGCGCTAATAGACCTATTAGTTCTATCAAATTAAAAAATCTATTTATCTATGCGTTTGTTGAACTAGTAAGTACGTGAATAACTTTAGCTGTTATGGTCAGTTAGTTAATTCCCAAACCGCGGACAGTGTCAATAATTAATTGGCGTGTAATTAGAATCGAGTAATTCAGTGCGAACCTGCAATATATATATATATATATATATATATATATATATAGGCCTATGCTGTCAAAACGATCATAACATAACAGTTACTGGCCGCGTCACAACTTGTTCTGAACTAACGGTCAGCTATATGTTTCTTGCTGGAGATCCTCAAAGATGATTGATAGAGAAGGAGCATTTGTGTAGCTGCAAGCAACAGATGTCGTTCGGGAAAAACGTGCAGGTGCCTTCTTTCAACAGGTGTAACATATCTTTAATTTATTTCAGTAATGAGATACCAGGCAACTTTGTAAACACATTTAGGACGTGTTTGTTGTGCTAAATTGTATTCAAAAACAATAACGAAGGTTCTTGGTTTTAGGTTCTTGGAACGTCTATTGTTTTAGATGTATTAACGTTGTTTGGTTGTAAGAACGTTATCCAAACTTTTTTCTGTAATTCTGTAACATGTTAATATCCGCTAAGACATTACAAACTAAGAAGTTAGTAATATATGTATGAGGTATAACATTAACATTAAGTTCTACTAACAATACAATAACAATAACAATTGATAACGTTTAGAGAACGTTAGCCAGTGTTAAGAGAACGTTCCAACGTTCCTTGTTAGCTGGGAAGACTGCAAAGCAAATGTTATCAATTTTGTTTGCTGGTTTCGCCATAGCTGTGTGTGTACTGGTCGCGGATGAGAGCGTTTTTAGCTGGAAAGCTAAGGACTGTTATGCAAATTAGATCAAATCTTCAGGCGATCCTGAGTAAACTGCATTAGGCTTTAGTGACTAATGCGCCCCTTACCCATTGTGTTCACTTTCTTCCCACTTTCCTTTCATGGTCTTGATTAATGATGTCTTATTCTACTGTAGTATAGATCATGGTGAAGTAACAGATTAGTCATTGTCGTGGTACAGTCATTTGTATTATAGAAGAAGACAGCAGCACACTACATTATTCACTCAAAAGCGTTTGAAAGAGAATAAAGAAATTATAATATAAAAAGCCAAAAAGATGTTTGCATGAAAACATTATTTAATATTATATTATTTAAATATGTATTATTAGTTTAAATATTTTTTAATTGATGCTTGTAAAATATATACTCTAAATAAAAAGATGTTAATTTGTATGTGACCTGGATATGTTTTTGTTAGATTTATTTATGTTTTATTGGAACCACATATCATTGTTTTTGGTTTTATTGTTGGCCATATTTCAAATTCTCAGTTTTGCTTTGATAACATCAGCTGATAACAACGGCAGCTATGGGGTTCCTCAGGGGTCACGCAAGCTTTTGAAGAGTTATTATAGCTGCCATGTCTACTAGAAGGACTTTCTTACTTTCCTTAAGGGTTGTTGACGATTTCACAAAATGTGATGCATTCATGTTTAAGATGCTGCCTTATAGTTTGTTTGTACAGTTAATGAATGCGTGTGTTGCGTGTGTTTATATTCTAGGGCAGTTTAAACCTGTTATTACTCCTGATGCCCCTCATCTGGTGATACCCAAAGGTGAACAACTAGAACTCAGTTGTCATGACGACGCAGTTGGAAACACAGGCAGCATGCGGTGGTTGCGAGATAAAGGTCGGAGGATTGATGGAGAGCGAGAAGAAGATGGAACCAGCATCATCTTCCTCGCCTCCACACAGATGCAGCATATGGGTCGCTACACGTGTGAGAACACAAACACGAGCGCCATAAGCTCTATCTACATCTATGTGAAAGGTGTGCTTGAACATGTTTACACTCTTTGACTCTGAGGGGTTCGTTTGTTGTGTGTACTTTGGCCTCAGTTCCCACATTTCAGGTCTGAGGTATTATTACAACTTGAAAAGGTCTTTTATAGCAGCCCAAATGCATGTCCTTATGCTGTGTGCCTAAACCACACCTTCGTGTGGATGTGGTTTAATTTATTGTATTTAACGTTGGCTTATTTTATTGTTAACTGTCATTGAATGATGCCGGTATTTGAACTGTCTGATTGTGTGATAAATCTTATGCACACACTAATTTTCTCACTATTTCCTTATAAGTGAGTCCTTTCCATGTTTTCTGTAAAGCCCCTTTTTGTGTTCACTTCCTTATTTATCTTTTGATCAGCTTATCTTTTGTTTTTCGTCTTCTTGGTTCTTTTCTGTCTCTGTCTTTTACCTTATTTTCCTTCTGTCTTCACATTCTCTTTTTTTGGTTGTTTTTCTCTGTTTTTGTAGATTTGAAGAACGCATTTGTGCTCTCCATGGTAAATGGCCTGCTGGCGAAGGAAGGAGAGAACTGTACTCTTCCTTGTCTGGTAACAGATCCAGCTGTCAATCAACTCTCACTGCTGACCTGCGATGGCTCCGCCCTGCCCGCCGGACTCACCTACGCCGCACATCCTCAGAGAGGCATCACCATCAGAAACGTCTCCAAAGCCTTTGAGGGCTGCTATGTTTGTGCAGGGGAGATGGATGATGTGCCTGTGAAGTCAAGCCAGTATAACTTGGATGTTCGTCTAGGTATGTTTGCCGTGGGGTGTGTTAGGTCAGCGGTTCTTGAATGGTTTTACTTAAAGAGCCAAAGACGCTTTAATTGGTGACACAACACAATACTAAAATTCTTAATGAAATTAACCAAATGGAAATTTATGACTGTTATCTGTCTGGTTTGGCTAGCTTCTTTAAGGACAGATGAAGACATTTTATCCAAGTACTTTATAAAATGTAAAAAAGTTATAAGAAATAAAATTTCTGAACGAGAAGTTTTATATATACTGTATATATATATATATATATATATATATAGCATAATATAATTTGAAATATAGATTTTCCTCCACCACTAATCATAACTATGCATAATTATATGGTTAGTTGCATTCAATTTTTTAAATGACAATGGATGTTTTACATTCTATCTGCGACTAACAGAGTTGCTAGCCATGTTTGCGTCACAACTAGCCATTATTGAGTCTCTCTGTGTTGGAGAGAAAGAAAGAGAAGGATAGTCAATACAGAGAATAATACAGTAACCAAGTTGCCTACAAATATGTAATACAGTAAGCAAACTATACTATCAAGTTTTGGTATTATAGTGGACATAAGTCAGTATATGTTTATTATCTTATATCAGTATATCTCAAGAATAAATAATTGATTGTCTATAATACTTTATGGCATGTTTATTTGGAATACAGCTCCAGAAACAGTGCCATCGGTCAGCCTATCCAGATCAGAAAATGTGATACTGATCCAGGATCAAGAGTTTGAGCTCACCTGTAGTACCATCAACATCAACCATGATTTCCAGCTGAACTGGAGCATCCCTTCTGAAGCGGTTAGATCAATAGACTCTGTAGCAATCACAGATCAATGAAATTGTTGCAGTGCAATGTCTAACCTAAACTGATAAATCATCTCAATAATACTTTAGGTAGCACTGGAGACCCGTAGTTCTCACATCCTGACTGGTTCACGAGGATATCAGCGCTCAGTAACACTGCTGATCAAATCTGTGAAAATAAGTGACTCTGGAGTTTATCACTGCCAGGCGCAGAACGAGAGGGGCGTCTCCACAGCAAATGTAAATTTGGAGGTTTACGGTAAGAAAAATCTAAAGCAAAACATAAATAGCGGCAGTTCTGCTTCTAAATATTTATAATGTATAAATATAATATAATGTAACAAAGACATTATAAGGAGGAAACTCGTAGAAAAAAGGAGAAATTGCAACATTCGGTATGGCCCGCCTTTCAGTGTAGCACTCGCCCTATACCATTTTTGTCCTTTAACACAGTTAAAATCGAATGGCTCCTCAGCTCCCATGTAATTGTGGATTAAATGTCCACTGGTTTCATACTTCATAATCTCAGTATGTCATACGTGTATTGTTGACATATTATATCCTGAATATTCAGAGATCGACTCAATCAACACACTGATTTTTGCTCCCTGTGTAAGAGGGAAATATGCATATTCAGATAATGGAATTTGACTTTTTCATAATTTGATTTATGATTATTTTTAGTTAGCCTGAAAATTAAATATGATTCAAACTGATTTTACATTTGTTTTCAAAATGTAACCTTGACAAACTGTTGTGGAGATTTTGTCCTTCTCTATGCAATAAAATAGATGTCTGGGAGAGTTGCCAAGATGGCCGCTGAGTGAACTGACCCACCTTAAAGGAACATTGCTTTAACCTTGTTATGTCTTCCATTGTCAAACCCTTTTTAGCAAAAGACATATTGCTGGCTACAGCAAATAACAGAATACCTGTTTGTGTGTTTTTGTGTGTGTGGCAGAACATGGGTTCATTAACCTCACAGAGGGAGAGGACTATGGGGTGGAGGTGAGAGAGGGTGAGAGTCTGACTCTAAGCGTGGAGATGACATCATATCCCAAACCAAGTGATATCACTTGGACCTACAACAACCAACAGCTCAAAAACACCTCCGAGCATGTCATTACACTACACAACCATCAGTACAGGTACACAAACAGTACACACAAATAGTTCTGTTGTAAATCCATCCGTTTTATACACTCAACTGTGTTGTTAACTTGCTCTCAGCTAACAGAGAATGTTGCAGTAATTCTTTAGTAATGTTCTTGCAGTACTGTTAGTAGCATGTTTTTGACATTATAGATCATATATCAAAAACATTATTTTTAAGTTGTTAGTGGAACATTTTAAAAACATAATTTATTTTAAAAAAATAAAAAAGTATTAATAACATTCTTATAACCAAGCAATAACTTTAATGCAACGTCTAAAAAATGGAGAGCATTTCTAGAATTTTCAAAATAACATTTTTAACGTTTTTGTTAGTTAATTGTAAGCTGGGTTCCTGTTCCTAAAGGCACAGTCATTATTATTTCTCATTAAAGAAATGAATATAACTTAAAAATAAACAAGCAGCTTAGTGTAAGCAGCAGCAGTTTTTAATAAAAATGTTTAATGACAATGTTCAAGACAACTGGGATGATGAACAGCCAGTAAAACTGGCTTTCCTGTAGCTCAGTGGTTAGAGCATGGCGTTAACAACGCCAAGGTCATGGGTTCGATCCCAGGGATTGCACATACTCAATGTATAGTGATCAATGTGTAGTACAATGCAATGTAAGTCGCTTTGGATAAAAGCGTCTGCCAAATGCCTAAATGTAAATGTAAAACATAGACTTACTCAGAGCTAAGCCCTTTAATATGATACTGGATATTGTTTATTGCATTTTGCAGATACACCAGTGAACTGCGGCTGGTTCGAGTTCATGGGTCAGAGGGAGGGATCTACACTTTCTCAGCCAATCACAAATATGTATCTGTCAATAAGTCCTTCACTGTCCATGTAATGTGTAAGTTCAAATTGACACAATTTTAAGTCTTTAAATTCACATTCATTATCATACATAGTCTTTTTAGTACATTTAGTACTATTTTAGTACATTTATGTCTTTCTCTCAATTTCTCATTCAGGTAAGCCTGTAATTGTTTCCCAGGAGGGGCCAGTTGATGGACAGGTGAGGTGTGTGGCCTCAGGATATCCTGTCCCTAAAATATCTTGGTATTACTGCAAGCCGCCACATACACGGTATGACTCACACACAGACTAATATAAGCCTTTCGCATGTGACACAGACATAAATAATCCACATCTCTATGACATCCATTTTTAAATACCCAGATACATTTTATTACAGTTTTGATCTTAAAAGATTACATTACAAGTTTACAGTTACATTTATTTACAGAAAGAATAGGTAATAAATAAAATATGGTAACAAAATTTTTTTGTAAATGGTCATATTATATAGCATATTCTATATGCAACAGAATAGGCAATATTCTATTGCTCTAAATAGCATATCTAACCTGTGACAGGTGCTCCCACCTGTTGAATTCAACGCAGGCAGATGAGGAGGTTGCTATAGTAACAGTGTCAGGCTCAGAGTTTGGACGGAGCGAGGTGGAGAGTCGACTTAATGTCAGCAAAGGAAAATATCACACCCTTGAGTGTGTGGCAACAACACAGGGCGAGCAGGCCTACACCCTCTTTTCAATCAGTGGTGAGAATGCCTCAAACACACATCCACACACACATTTATCTAGCAATCAAAATGAGAACATGCAGTAGACTTCCATTGTCACAAATCGTCAAAAAAATAGTCACAAATGGCATTTTGTCTAAAAAGATGTCGCTGATAATACTGTTGTGGGCATACAGTTGTTTACTGTGTAGCATAGTGGCAAAATCTCAAGGCCAGAAGCAGAGGGTTGCTGGTTCAAGTAAAACATGAAACGAGACCTGCACTTTCTTGAGCAAAGCGCCTAACCCTTGATGGCACTGGGGAATTTAGCTTGAAAAAATAAAGGTTTCAGGTTTCATTGCTTGTACCTCTAATTAGTACAGACTAACTTGAATATAAACCTTAATGCTGCTTTTAAGTCCTCCTGGGAAATTGACAGACTGGGAGGATGTAACAGATATCTCCAATTTCAACAGATATCTCCAATTGAGGGTCAGATTATCAGATGTAGTTTACATGTCAGATTTAGCTACCCCAGCCCCTCACCCCAACATCAAACACACCCCAACAATTATGCCTTTTCTGTTACAGTCAGCAGTCTATGCACTGTGCACCGTTTTTGAGAGCAGTGTACACCTGTTCACACCCAAACACACACAGCTGGTAACAGATAATCCCTGTGTATTCTCAGAGACACACTTGTTGACAGATTTGAGGGATTATTTTTTTGTGCAGAGTGTGCACATTAAGGTTTGATACTGACACTAAGCTTCTACAATCCTCTGAACAACAGATTTAAAAAACCCACAAACAACTCTAACTTTACTAAGGCATAGTGAATTAAGATGTATTACACAACACAAATCAGTATTTGATATTTTCTATCTGTGAGTGTTTATATATCCACAGTATTTATGTGTGGGCATGTGTTTCCCTACCCAGAAAGAACTGTGCCTCATAAACTCTTCACACCTCTGCTGTCTGGTGTTGTGTCCACATCTGTTCTACTCAGCCTCATTCTGGTGGTACTGCTCTACAAATACATGCAGGTACACACACACACACATACACACACTACATGCACACTGTCTGTTATCAATACATTAAAAAAGAAAATATGTTTCACTTACCCTGTCTATAATTTTTGTTACATTGCCACAGAAACCTAAATATGAGATCCACTGGAAGGTAATAGACAGTTTCGATGGAAACAATTACACCTATATAGACCCCACACAGCTGCCCTATGACCCCAAATGGGAGTTTCCTAGAGAAAGACTACGCTTTGGTAAGCGCACACACACACACACACACACACACACACACACAGAATATAAACAACATGATATAGGGTATGTACTTGTTATATATAAATACACAAAATAAGTCAATAATAATTGCGACAATACAGATATGTATTTTATTTGTTATGCTTTTAATGTACTAGTATGTGTCTTTTAATAGTGTCTTGCTGTGTTAGCATGTGTATATATAAACCCTCATATTGTATGAGTGTCTTGTTTTTTGATGCTGTCTTTTTCTGTTCAATAAACCACACTTGGATTCTCTATAACATTGTGACTCCAGAGATGCAGTTGTAGAGAAAAGTGCACTTTATTGAACAGTAGTGAAATAGCAACAGTTCAACACAAAACTAAAACAGAACGACATAAAACAATCAATACTCAATAAGGAAAGTCATGCATGCGTGTGTGTGTGTGTATGTATGTGTGTGAATGAGTGTGGGTAAGATGTCACAGTCTTGACATTTACAGTCTTGACTTTTTTTATTTTATTATAGCTTTGTGCTTTTGGGCAGAATAATGGTGATTGATGGCTTGTGTTTGTTGTGTGTCACGGTGAAGGTAAAACTCTGGGTTCTGGGGCATTTGGTAAAGTGGTGGCAGCTACAGCATATGGCCTTTGCTCAGCAGACACAGTGACAACTGTTGCTGTAAAAATGCTTAAACGTGAGTATTTATATGTGTTTGTCAATATCTGTTTATAAAGATTACAATTATTGCTCATCAGAAAAGAGAACCTCAATTTAATGTTGTTTTCCTCATGTGTGTTTTTTATATGTGTCCTATGTATGTATTTGTATGTGTGTGTGTGTGTGTAATTTTTCTCAAAGCGAGCGCTCACTCCACTGAGAAAGAGGCACTTATGTCTGAGCTAAAAGTTCTGAGTTACCTTGAAAGCCATATAAACATAGTCAACCTGCTTGGAGCCTGTACAGTTGGCGGTAAGTGGTTATTATTTACTTGTATTTGGTATTTTTCTGTGAAAAATCTTTGCATAGCTTTTCTCACAGATGAACAAGAGTGGCCACAGCTGTCAAGCCATATAAAGAACATATAAAGTTCAAAAAGCCTTTCCTTCTCCAACAGGTCCCACTCTGGTGATCACGGAATACTGTTGCTATGGAGACCTGCTGAACTTTCTTAGGAGAAAAAGGGATGCCTTTTTTAGCTCCAAAACTGGAGATGGATATTACAAAAACCTGCTCAGCCAAACACAGGCTTCAAGGTACGCTGTTTTCTAGAGAGGTGGTCTGTCGTCCGTGAGAGTGCGGACGTCCTTTGTTAAGTTTCTGCAATGTAATACACTATCTATTGTATGTGTTTACACACAGAGAAGGCACTGATAATGGATACATGCCCATGAGGTCCTATCAGAAGAGATCAAACCAGACAGGTAGGATCATTCCAACAGAATAAAATCAAACTGTGGCCACTTAACACCACCTTCCATTATTTTACCCCTTCCAATCTGTGTCATCTCTCGTCTTTCAGAATGGTGTGATGATAAAGACGATCTCTCTTTGGATACCGAGGATCTGCTCAGCTTTTCATATCAAGTGGCTAAAGGCATGGACTTCCTCACATCCAAGAATGTAAGTGTATTTGGTAACATGTATTAAGTTTCAGAGTGTGTTATTCATATGCACCAGGTCATTATTTGTGTAATGCTATCACTTTATATATTATTTTTGTACAGAATAAACAGTATATACGGATTGTATTTATGCATACGTACATGTTATTTGTGCTAATAAATATATTTGTGGTTATATGTGTGTATGTGTTAAGTGTATTCACAGAGATCTGGCTGCCAGGAATGTTTTGCTGACTCAGGGTCGGCTTGCCAAGATATGTGATTTTGGTCTGGCGCGTGACATCACTAGAGATTCCAACTACGTCCTGAGAGGAAATGTGAGAAAGTGTTGCGTGTCCTTCACACTCTCACCTGCCATCAGACTCAATATCTTATTCTTATATAGACATCATTCTTTTTTAAAGCTGCAATATGTAACTATTTTTGGTTAAAAATAAACACAAATCAGTTATTGAGCAAGTACATAACAGATCAGCGTTCCAAACAGTTTCCTTAATTTGCAGGGATAAGTTTATAAACATCATTTATCATTTGAGCTGTCAGGTCAGATTTCATGAGTAAGGTTTGGCTTCATTAGATTTCAACATACGTATAGAAAAGTAGGTAAAGTGATGGCAAAAGAGAGGCATAAGTTATGGATTGCAGCTTTAAGATACTAAAGAGTAAATGAATAATTAATTTCGGGTTGTACGATTAGGAACCTGAAAGCATATTACTCACACCATAGTCATGTAGGCTTTACTGTAATGCCATTTTCACACTGCACGTGTAAGTGAGGCTTTTATTACTATGCCCATGTTATCAGCACTGCAAGCACAGTTTTGGAAGTGAGCCTGTTTTTGCTGTACATAGCACGCTGAACTCAGCAGATGATTCAGTGAAAATGCACTATAAATATATTTATTAACATTGTATTCTGCAATGTAAGCTTTTATGAAACAACATAAAATTTCATAAAAAAAGTTTAAAAGAAGATTTCACGTGCAGCACATTCTGTTACAGTAAGTAAACCTGACTAAAGATTTAAGCATGTTAACACTATGGGCTTTGAGTTCTATTTGTGTAGGTTAATTGCCATTTGAAATTTGGAAATACTCAATGTGATATACAATTTGATTATTTTGTGTATAGAGCAACATTTCCATATTAAAAGTGTATATATTTTATATGAGCCAGCTACGTGCATGATAAGAAACAGGCCAAACAAACATACTGTAAATGGCTCTGAAAGTGTTAAAGCATTGGTCAGCATCATTGGTGATGTATTTCCTGTCCAGGCACGACTTCCTGTGAAATGGATGTCTCCAGAGAGTCTGTTTGCTTGCGTGTATACGTTCGAGAGCGACGTCTGGTCCTACGGTATCTTGCTGTGGGAGATCTTCTCTCTGGGTCTGTACGAGCTGATAGGCTGATACATATCAGACGTATTGAAAATTCAATTCATAATCTGTGAGCCATTATTATGGTCTCATAAGGTCAAACTCTGTTTGCAGGTAACACACCATATCCTGGGATTCAAGTTGGATCCACATTTTATAAAATGATACAAGATGGATACAGAATGAGTGAGCCTGACTTTGCCCCAAGTGAAATGTAAGAGAATTTGTTTTATTGTAGATTTTAAAGACATTTTTCAAAATGTCAATGCACAAATCTGACATAACTTGATTTTAATAAATGGAATGGTGTTATAAACGTGCTTGTGATATCAGTTATGAGGTAATGAGATGGTGTTGGAGTGCAGACCCTTTGAAACGACCAACCTTCAAGAAACTGGTGGAACGAACTGAAATTCTCCTCTCAGAAACCACCAAACATGTACGTTTTGAAATGACACTGAAACTTAATATTAATGCTTAAAAATAGCAAAAGTTGCTTCAGTTGCAACAGTTTAACTATGTTCATGTCCAATTGTGTTCTGCAGGATTACCTGAACCTCAGTACTAGTGGCAGCTGTGAGGCATTTGTTCCTCCAAACCTGCAGAGGGCGCAAAGGCTGAGTTCAATAGGCAGCTCTACAGCATCAACCCAGCCCCTGCTGCAGGCCACCAATGATGTTTTCCTGGAACCTCAGACCATATAAACATCAACTTCACATTGACCTGAAAGAAGCCAACAGCCTTATAATCCATTTACATTCAGACTTCAACTGTGGCTTACAAGGTTAATCATCTGCTCTCTATTTAGCTCAGTGCAACTATATTGGTCCTCCAGTATATTTTAAATAAATTTAAATAAGACTTGCAGCCCAGCATGTGCAGCCACGATATTCCTTGTAGCTGTTAATGTGTTTATCTAAATCAGGGGTTCTCAACCTTTACTGTCCTTCATAGAGGCTAGCAATAACAAGCTACCTTTAAAAACATAAAATGGGAAAAAATACCACCCTTTCTTCATAGCTCTCTCCAAAGCCACGCCTCCTCCAAAACACATAAACACACACAATCAGAGCAATTATATCATGTTTAATATACAGGTGAGCAAAATGACAAAACACTGTACATAACATTACAATAATAATGAACGTAAAAAACGTATTTACAGTTTTACAAACATGTTTATAAATTATAGTGGTTTATAGCAGGGTGTGCAGAGTGGCAAATACATAGATTGACAGACAGGTAGGACATCATTGATTCCGAATGCAATGATTGGATGAACATTTTTTGATGTTAAGACTTCTACAGAAGATGTTTGTGTATATATGGCTATGTGAAGGTGTATATGGTTTTAATAAGTTATCTCAGGACCCCTGCAATTTGTTGTGTTCCATCTAGTTGTACTGAATGCAAAAATGCATCTATTCGGACACTGACATTTCTGCAGGTTTTCTTTTTTGCGGCAGCTGGCTTGTGATATTGAATACACTAGATTTATTGGTCACATGAACAAATGTTTCTTACATTTATGTAATATTTTAAGTGAACAAAAGCAGCATTTTTATATATAGTTCCTGTCTATACTCATAAACAATCCTCAAAACAATTATACCATAAATAAGACTGATTTATGTTTTCTATAAGTTTATAGAAATCTCTTGTAGCTTCATCTACATCATCTGTGACTCTAAGGTTGAGAACCTCTGCTATGTCTCAGCTGGGCTCCATGTATTTGTATTGATCTACATAGTATTTTGGGTGCATGAAAAGTGATCACGGCACTAACCTAACAGGCAGCATGTTAACCTGAGCCAGGCAAGCATTTAGATACAAAACTGTGTGACCTCACCAGAGATAAATGGCTAACTCTGACTAACTAATGATGACATCATTAGGACATGATGACATGCTTATGCTTCATTTCTTGCCTTTATTTTTGACTGACCGAACATCTGCAGGTTCTTCCCTAGACTACACACTAGAGTGTTACAGATTTTGAACTCTGCTTAACGCGTCAATATCTTAAGCACTTAAGTAATACCTGTGAACTGAGGTTCTCATGCCTGCAGATCTTTACTAACTTCCACATGTGTAATTACTCCCTCAGTGACTGTTGTAATGCAATATTGATTTGAATGCTATATTGTATCATTGTGGGATTTCCACCTTAGCTGTAAGATGTACCTACTGTTATAATTGGCTGGTTTTTAAAATACACTTATAATTTACCTGTTCATTTTTTTGAGGGGGCTTATTTTTGAGTTTGGAATTGAATTAAAAAAAATTGCATATGTATATATATATATATATATATATATATATGACACCAAAAAGAGGTTTGTTGCTGTGTAAAACTGAGATTATATTTGGATTGCACAAAATTTGTTGAAAAATAAGATACTGGGTTTTATTCTTTGGCTAACGTGGCTAGCTAGATTTTCAGATTAGCATAAACACTGCATTCTTGGGCATAGACTCTTCATTCTATAATGCTATCTTGAAGACAAGTTTAATGGGGCAACATACCGGCACATAACTTTTCTAACCTGTTTGTTGGCAGGCTAAATAGTCTAGTAGATATCATAGGTTTATACCAAGTTATTCCAGCTAAACTGGATATAATTTATCCAGCTAAGTTAGCCATGTTTAAAGAATGGGACCCTTGTCTCGTAAAGTAATCAAGTGAAATGTTTTTGAATGTTGACTGTGACAAATGCTGTAAATGCTGTAAGATTTTAGATTTGACTTTGTAAATATCTGATGTGTTAGCTATTTTTTCAACTTTAAGAGTGTTATTTCTGAAGGAAAAGGACCAGAAGTCAGTGATGTAACTGTTTTGATACAGACTAAATGAAAATTAAATGTATGATGAATGAATTTGTACTGTAGGAATTTTTCTTACTCTTGGGATGTGTGGAATTCCTGTTTTTTTGTTGACAAAACTTTCTAATGTGCAGAGGGAACTAAAGCCATAAACATTGTGACTCAGTTGCTTTAAACATTGTTCTGTGTGTCTGAAAATACTGACCAGCCTGACATAGCAATTTTGGTTCAACCAACAGCAGAATTTTGGGGTGGAACTATCCGTTTGTCCAACCCATGAAAAACATTGGGTGTTCTGGAAACCCAACACAATTTGGTTTTACCTGTTGCCACTATTAGTAAAGAAATTCAACTTCACACTTCACAAAAAATGTGATGAGCAATACCATTGTTTTCTTTATTTCAAGATTATCATGGAGGGAAAGGATCAGATTTTGGTAAACTGACAGGGGACAATGCTGACATATTCATTATCACACTGAGAGCAAAATGAACTGCAAGCAATTCTGTGTGGTGACATGACGGTTTTGTATTCAACTGCACAGCAATACATATGAACAGAGAACAAACCTTATGATTAAAACATGATATTAACAGGGGTAATAGAGAATATACTCGCATATATTTAAGAACATCTCTAAAAAGGTAATTTTACTGAATCCTGTTCTTTTGATAAATTATTATTAACGGCATTATTTTAACATGATCAAAGTTTCACTGCTTTTCATCAGCTCACCAACAATTATTCTTTTTTGAAAACAGACATTATTTTGTTTGCATACAGAACTACAACTAGCATAGAAAAATAAAAGGTAATTTTGAATAGGTTGAAACATTCGGGAATGCTATGCAAAAACTAAATTCCCTCTTGAACCTATAAGTAGCTTTTCTTTTGGTTGGGGGAGGGGGGGATTTGGTTTCCAAAGTAACAATAACATTTTTAAGGGTTTAAGTGCACAAGAATCTTATGAAACACACAAGCAACACAACCATGAAAGTTAATGGGACAGGTTAGGGGTAGGAGGGCATCCACTTTAACTGTTTTCAACCTCTGAAAGCTCTCGCTCTGATAATATCTGTAATATATGATAATATCTGTCATTTTCATATATCTTTCTAACTCTACTCTTTAACAGTGCTACCGGTCTATACATAGCCAATTCTGTCTACGCTTAAGTCCCTTTCCATAAGAAAAATAAAAATAGCTTTGGATACTTATATAAAACTCTTCCAACAGATTTCTGAGGTATATAGCTAATAAGCCAATAGGGGGACATCTAGAAAGGTGAGTTACTGCAATGCAAGAACTGATTGGTCATCACTGTAGTGAATACATAGCAACTCACACAGCGATACAAGAAGTCACAAACTGTGATAAAATAGCCTATACATTCAAATCTTTCTCTCTTTTGCTCTCTCACACACACACACACACACACACACAGATAAAAGGAAGACCACTCAAAACGTAAGACTCCAAAGCTGCACATTAACCCTGCTTGAGTTTGATTCAGAACTTTTAAAAATAAAACTACAATAAGCACAATATAACCATTCTTGTCTTTTCCTGATTTTTAAGGTCCACAGACCTTCCTCAATTGCACAAAAAATGCTTTGCATTACTTGTGGCTTCTTGCATAGCTCCCGTTATGATGAGGGAGAGCAGCCTTTATGAATGAGGATTTCAAAGCTTATTTATGTCGTGTCGTTCTCCTTAGAGATACACACGTACCTGTAGGACATCCATGCCCACGCAAAACTAAAAGAGACCACAAGGTCACAATAACTATAAGGATGGACCATTTTTAGTGTGTACAAACACAGTAAGTGCTATATGTATAGGGGAAAGGTGCACACTAACTGTTTAAGACGACTACTTACTAGGACATGACTAAAAAGCAATTAACATTCAACAAACACAACCTGTTTTTTTACATGAAGTAACCAAGTTTGGCACTTAAAAACATTGTAAAAAATGCCTTTGCATTTTTTGTCTAAAACAAGTTAGAAAATTTACGTAAGATGGGCAATTTGTTTCTATGTCAGAGACACAGGTAAAAAATAACTGTAATTGACAAAAAAAAAGAAAAATGCAATCTAAAAGAAAACTAAATGCTATACAGTTTACCATAGTGCCTCTGAAAACCATGATGGTCCCTAACTATATGTGAAGAAATTATAATGAGGGCGAGTCTAAAGCTTACAGCATCACTATGCGTATGATATAAAAATGTCAAACTTGAATCCCAAAGTAATATTTAAAAACTGGAAGTACAAATGAAAGTTTACACTTTTCATGCAGCATATAAAATATTCAGTATTTTGCTTTGTTCCTTTACGGTTGCATATGTACATGGTATAATACACAAGACTGTACAGGTAGACTCAGTTCTTTGGGCTGATTACAGTAAAAGACTGAGACCAAGGCTAGCAGTGCTAAGCTTTGTTGAAATAAATAAAGTGGCTAGGGAACCACCTGCTGGTCTGGGGAAATGTTTGTGGTTGCCACGGAAACCATCTGGCGGTGTTGCATTCCGTACGACGGCCGTGTTGAGTTACTTGTCTTAAAAGCTGTTACCAAATAACCAGTTTATAAATTGTTGCCAGGAAGAGCAGATACCATTGGAAGGGCAAAGAGCTTCTGGTCAATATAGCACCTGACCAATAAACTCCCAGATGAGGAGTTATGTCAACTTGGCTCTTGCTTCTGATTGGCTGTTTATCAGCTTCATGTTACTGAGACTGGGCACTTGTGCTGTCAGTCTGATGGGATGCAGCAGGTTTCTGCTGCTTTTGAGTTTGTGGTTTTAGTTGTTGCGGTTGTTGTTGATTCAGTGGTTGTTGTTGTAAAGGAGCAAATGCTCCCTGCTGCTGAATAGGGAAAGCCTGCAGGATCAGTTGTGTGGACTGGTTGCCGTGGAGAAGGCGTGTGCTCTGTCAAACGAATACAAATATAATTTGACAATAAGTTCATCTTTTAAGTTTTTTGATTTGCAGAATCAGATTCATGGTCTAACCAGCTACCAGAAACAAATCAGCTGGTGTCGTCAAATAAAAATCTTTCATAACAGTGTGTTATGCCTCTTTTGTGATCTTGACAATCAATTATGCCCTCTTCTACATGATGGTAAATTGAACTTTTAACGATGTTTGAAAATGTATGCTAGCGTATAACAATTTAAAACTTCAATGTGTAATAACAATAATGAGACTTGTCACTTTATGTGAACAATGATGTCACTCTTGCAACTTATCACTCATTGTCTAGCGATTATTTTTGCAATTTATATTTTGTGTATGAAGCAACACTGACTATTATAATCTGTCATGTATATAGTCTGTGAAGAAAGTTAATTCAAGAAACTAATCATACTTTATCCAGTATTTGTAAATTGGGTGTTAAAATGACTTCACCTTTGATTATGATGTAATATGATTGTACATTTTTTGCAAGATATTTCATATACATATTGCCAACAGCACAATTTATGTCAATCGGATATCCTCAGTAAATGTAAACAAACACCTGTGCATGAGTATTGCCCTACCTGCAAAAACTGTTGCGGCTGTTTTGTTTGTTGCTGTGTTGCCCCCTGCTGTTGAGTTGATTGCAATGCGGTAGCTTGAGCTTGTGATTCTGCAGGTGCAGTGGGCTGAGTCTGCAGTGTTATTGTCTGTGTCTGACCTTGTTGCTGTTGAAACGGGCTGTAGGCTGTCACTACCTGACCCATAAACATTGTTGTGGGCACCATGACGGCACCACATGCCATTGGAGTCACTATCTTTGTGACCAACTGCTGCCCTGTGGGAAACCTGAGAATGACATGAAAGAGCCGGCAAGACAGGAGAAATGAGTGATGACCAATTTCTCTGGTCTTTGAAGGATTTTATGTTATGTTACAAGCTTCTGCTTCTCCTTTGATTTCTTTGTAAAACAAAAAGCACCAGCAGGCCATTTTTCATCTGTCTAAATATCTGTGAAACTGCAGCACGCTAGCTTAGAAAAAACATTATGTGATCATCAGTTGGTGTGGACGCTAATATGTTAGTCGTTCGGAAACTTTGCTTACAGCACCAAAGCTTATATTTATAAATGGCATCCTGGGTAAAAGGAGAAAGGAAAGACATGTACCTGTTTATTGCATTGCCCTGATTGATTTTTGGTGCCAGGCCGCTGGGTATCTGCACAACGTTGGCATTAGCAGGTGGGCTAATCATCATGGTGTTATATACCGGACCACACTGAGGAAAAAAGAGAGAAATTATGTCATTCATTTAGATGACATCACCATCATGGTATCGGAGTACAAAATGACAGACATTATGTCATTCTTAATGGGGTTTTTAAAAGCAACCTGTAAGGTACAACCTATAAAGATGAAGTCATTGCATGATTTGTTTAGTCTTACTAACAAATGGTGTGTTATTTCTATGTACATGAACATAATTATGGGAAGTAAAAATTAATGAACCTGACAACTACTATTTAATGTAATGTATTGATTATGGATCAATGTAATCGATTATAATTACAGTGCTTCAAGTCAGCACTCTATTAATGTGTCTCAAACAATCTTGTTAGATATGTTCAAATTCAGTTTAAACCATAAAGACTGCAGTCAAACTGTGTTTATAAACAAGCTCAGTTTTGTTTCTGGTAACTTTACACTTATATTTGTTTCAAAATCATCTTCTGGCTTACATTTTACTTTTAAAATGAAAAATTTGCATGCTGAATTGTAATGGGTTTTCTTTTAAACATCTATTTGCATACTTAGCTGTGATTGGTCTAGACTTTTTTTAGACAACTGGTCTAGACAACTGTTTGGCCATGTAGCTGCACAAAACAGTTTAGCCATTTGGTGTTAGCTTTATTATAAAGTAATTAAAATATTTTAATATAATATAATACAATACTTAAATTACATTAATTTAATTAAATTAATTACTATATATAGTAATTATAATACTTTAATACCATTTAATCATTTACTTGTAATATTTATACTAATTATAATATTAGTGAATGGATATTTGTTTGACATTTTTAGTTGCTGTAAATTGTGTAAACATTTGCAGATGAGTCAAGACTTGTTCCCTAATCTTTGCAATTTAATCAACTGGCACTTCACCAGATGCATCTTTGATACATCATTAATAAGCTGTTGTTGTTAACTGAAACATTGTGTACACACCATTTAAATGCCTTGCATTAAATCTAGATACCATTATAATATCCTAGTGTAGTGTGTCCGTTTCTTATCAATAATACAATTTCCAGTAAAACTTACAAAATATATTAAATACAGAATCAAGTCTTAACCAAACTATGACCAATAACTGAATGGAAAATATAGACTCACTTGTGTAACAGAGGAGCCCTGTAGGTTTGGTTGTAGGGAACGTGGGGCCTGCTGCTGTGGAAGTCCTTGTTGCTGTTGAACAGTCCCAGTGTGTGCTGTACTCGTCACATTTTGGCCCTGTATAGCTACGACACCGGTTTGAGCCCCAACACCTAAAATGCTGGTTTGTGCTCCACCAACTTGCGGCAACTGAACACTGAGTCCACCCCCTGGCTGCTGCAGTATCACCTAAAAGAGAAATAAAGCCAATGTTTCTGTTGCCATGGCAACAAGGCTGTTAAAGGAATAATTGCACAGACCAATCGTTTTGCTTCTCATGTATCGAGACCTCGTGTATCGCAAGGAGCTTTGGGGATTAATTCGTGAAAAATTAGAGTACTAAATGCAGTGAATGATGCTTTTAATAAAACATTTTACCAGATGCTCCAATTCAAAGTCACTAATAGTTCATTCCTGGTATATATTATATCAGTAGGTGTGTTCCCTGGGAATCAAACCCATGATCTTGCGATGCTAATGCTCTACCACCTAAGCTACTGTGTGTACCTGAGCTCCCGGTCCCTGGACTCTTTGAAGCTGCTCGTGAATCTGTCTCAGCTCCTCCTGCTGCTTCTGAATGTTTGCCTCTATCATTCGCGTCCGCTGCTCAAGCTGATCCTTCAGGTGTTGCATTGCGTTCAATTGTGCGGAGAACTATAAACATACAGCACAGAAACACACACATTAGTGTCATGGGGTTGCTGAACTGGCAGTGAACTCAAGAGGACATTACAGGAGCTTAATAAATGTAATAATTCCTTTGCTTTATGCAGTGCTTTTCAGGATCATTCCATTTAAAGTGGTTTACAACATTTACATTTATGCAATTGACAGACGCTTTTATCCAAAGCGACTTACACTGCATTATACTATACACTGATTCTGCTGGCCTAATTACCTCTTTTAAAAGCACCTTTAAAGCCATAGTTCACCCCAAAACTTGCTGTTAACTAACCCTCAGGCCATCAAAGATGTAGCCGTTTCAGCTGTACATTTTTACTGTTCTACTAAAGACAATGTCACCTACAACTTGGATTGCCTGAGGGCAAGAAAATGAACAGCAATATTCATTTCTGAGTGAACTTTCCCTTTAAGGCCCCATTACATTTCGAACAAAATCTGACCAATATGAAGATGTTTTAGGTTTTTTCGGTGGTTTGAAGGAATTATTGAAAATTAAATAACAAAAAAAGGTGAGGAATTATAAGTCATCAGTACAGCTCTGTCCAAAAAACATCAGCAGCTCTTAAATCACATCACACCAATTCCCATGAAACATGAGCAGGCAGATTCTCACCAGAGCATTAGACTGAACCTGCTGCTGTGGTTGCACCTGGGGCTGTTGTTGGCTGATTTGGACAGGAGAGCCCGTCTGAGTGGTGTTTTGAGAACTCATGGACTATTCAGACAAATAAAGAGAATCATCATTTATAATTATAATAATTGGAGCATAATTAAGAAGAATTCTTTAGGATAATTAACAGAAAGTACTTCGGAATGTTGATGAAGAGGTAAGTCTCACCTGGGTGCTGATGGATGAGCGGCGCTGTGGTGTCATCTCGACGGTGGCGGGCCGGGGCGGAGTGCTCACATCCATCTGTACCTTAGAGGGAGTGGCTAAAAGGTAAGAGAAGCAGAGGTAATACAATTTTAAAACTGTGCCCAAAACAATGTGAGGTGAAAAGCAACCAGGAAATTACATCACACAATAATCTAGCAGAAATTCCTGTTTGCATCACCAGAGATCTGCAGCGACTTGAAGTCATTTATTTTTAATGACCTTTTAATTGTGACATGATCGGCAGCAACCACTGGCCACAAAATGTGGGTGTGTCCAGTGACATACAGCTGATGCCGTATGTAAAATTTCAGTGGTAGTGACGTTCACAACCGCTACCAGAGCGGTTACTACCTACTAGTTAATAACTAAAAGCTATTAACCAGTAAAATGAGTAAAGACGTGCGGCATTAAAGATGTTGGTGGTTTGAACTATGCAGAAAGATGATGAACAGATAAAACATTCATTGAATGAATTGCATTCCCATGCTTATGGTCCACTGTTCCTAAAACTTACAGGTGCAGGTGTTGTCAGAGACGGCCGTGTGCGAGGACTTGCGGGAGCTCCGTGAGGAGGTGGAGGGTGTGCGGCTGTTACTGAAACGCTCCAGCGCCTCCTTCAGGCTGGATGTGTTCAACTGTGATTCAGAAACCGAATTCACAGACAGCTGCAGGGAGAGAATCAGATTAAGACAGGAAGTATCTGTAGTCATTGATGGATATGGGTTCTATTAATGGCTGCCGCCAATATCTATGGATCACAGAGGCAATGGCAGATGTAATTACATTTTATAATCATTTAATTTAGTGCAAAAGACACAAATTACTGAACTGTTGACTTTCTTTACCATTTATATTTTCACTTCTTATGACGAAAAGGTCAATTTTACATCATTATCATTAGTGTCACATTAATGGCCTGATGAAGTATGTTTGAGCGTTTTCTCAATTTGGTCTCAGGAGTGTCTCACCTTGTCTCCGGTCAGCTCAGGAGGAGAGTCTTCTATACCCATCTCTCTCCTCCGCTCGGCTCGGACCTTAGCGTAACTAGAGACAAAAGAAGAGCAGATGTCACTGTGAGCATCTCTCTGGTTTATTTAGTAGCGTGTAGGTTGCTGTAGATTGAAATGTACCTCACAACAGTGTGTGTGCACACAATGAACTCTGGTCTTGAGTTCCATTGATGGTAGGTGATGTAATAGTTAGTCTGGAGCCAAATCCATTGCTGTCCCTTAGTCAAAAAGCGATAATAGCACGATTTCCCTTTTCCAAATTGCATTACTATAAGAAAATAGAAAGAAGCAGATACAGAGAATGACATCAAAT
>JAZGTI010000390.1:50269-67554 GCA_036877585.1 Botia kubotai | reverse complement strand
TGCGTGCTTCTGTGTGTGTTTACAATCCATATTGACCCAGGTGACTCATCCCAGTATTTTACTCCATAATGGCCTTTTAATACACTGACCATCACAGGCGTCTTTGAGCTGGATATAACATTTGTTTGTTGCTAAGTGCCCCTCACAGCTGTTTAACAGTCATTGCTGTTTACAGAGTGAGTTAGGGAAGTCCCCCCTCCCCTCCAGACCATAATAATGTCACATCCTCCTCAGAAACTGTAGTCACGGTGACTGAGATAGGCAGCATGTCACTGTGACACAGGGTTGGGGCGCACTAGATTCCAGCACAGTTATCTCATGCTGCTCTCCTGGAAAAGGAACTTCTCTCTTCTCGCTTTCAGTTCTCTAGAATCTGTTTTTCACTGCTTTGGTTTTTAATACTCAAACTCAAGGGCAGGAAGTCAGCATTGAGCAAGTCAGTGAGTGTTCAGGAAAAAAAGCAAGGCCGCTATGCAATTTGTTTTCCTTGGAAGCCTATTAGGTTTTGTAGGAATTCTGCTGATGTCACTTTTTATGTTTCGTTTCATCATTGCTGTTGTAAACGGTGCAAGGCGATTGCACGCATGCACGACACGATTGTGTCACTCGTAAAATTTATGCTGGTTTAGTTGCAATTATCGTCGTGCTGCGTGTATGACCTGATTCCCATATCTCTCCTCTTGCATGTGAATCGCATAAATCAGCATTGTGACACTTCCTGATCTCACAATTGTTGTGGCAAAATGGCACAATAACAATAGCTGCATTCCGGCCCTGCATGGGCTCCGGGTTGCAGCACAATGACGAGGGCATGCGCTGGGCTCTGCTAATACAGCACGGTTGATTGCAGCACTATTCAGAATGCATGCTTGTATATGCAATCCCCGGGGCATCGCATAACTTTTACGTCGCAGCTCCTGTCCTCCCCTCTGGAGCACCTGCCGGTACAGGCTCAGAGGAACAACACATGTGACTTCTCAGAGAGATAAGCTCTGAGAAATTTCTGCAGAAAGAGGTGATGCCAGAGTTTCGTTCGGTTAGTTCGGTTTGGCCAATAAGAGTTTCGCTTTTTTTTAAGTGTAGTAAGAGAGAAATTCATAGTAATGTAAGATGTCAGTTTACTGGCATGTGTACAGATATTACACATGATTCTACCATTACAGTGAAGAGCAGTAAGTGATGCAGTTAGAGAAGGATTTGGGGAGGTGTTCTCTGGACACAGTAACATTCCTCTCAGACATTGTGTGTGTGGGGGGGGGGGGTTTGATTAGACAGAGAAGTGATTGGTACATAAATCGGCTAATGGTTCCTGTCAGAGGGACTTGGTCGTCTGTGTCGTTTTTTCGCGGTCAGCTTTAACCAAACTTCCTTCTTTTAAACATGCAGATTTTTCTGAATTAATCAGAGTGAAAGCCACCATTCAGAAGAGACGGTAAAAAAGCGGAAGTGTATAATAGCAGTTCGTGAGCGCTTGTTTCTCACGGTCATTAAGCCAATTTGTGACATCGTTTTTGTCTTTGTTCATACACACACACACACACACACACACACAGCTCTTGAGTGGAACTGAATACATTGAAGATGATCCTTTAAAAGGATTCATGTACAACCTGTACATACTCAGCTAACAATTTTAGGTTGTAGGAATGTTTCCCTAACGTTTCTGTTAAATAAAAAAAATACAAATGTTATTTCAAAAGTTCTAGGAACATAACAGTTTTTTAGATGCTGTATTAACGTTATTGCTAGGATATAAAAACATTAATTAAACACTTGGTAACGTTTATTCAAACCATTTGGTAACATTTTTAACACATTCTACTAACTACTTAAGAATGTTTTTCATACGCATAAAAACATTCTACTAACGTTACATCAAGAACACTTTGATAACTTGGAGAGAACGTTTAGAGAATGTTACCCAAACCTCCAGTTGAATTCCACTGATGTTCTGGAGTATTATAATGTACATTTGCCCTGGAGTGTCCATATAGATATAACACTCTCACACACTCATATGTCCAGCAGCCACGCTGCATATCAGAAAGTTCTGTGCAGAACACAGTGGACAGCCGATGGCCTATCAGATCAGTGCACACTCTGTTCCCTCCATACTTGGAGCTGAAATCTACAATGGTGCCTTCATTCTGTGTCCAGCATTAATGGAAGATTATATAAGACAGTGGCACACACTGTTCCTAACTGACCTGTGTTTTATGTACCCTTTGTAGTATGCAAAGTATGTAAAGTATACGTGTGCTTGTAGAAGCCCCGCCTCCTCACTTTTTTAATGTTACTGCTTGCTTAAGCTCTCTGCATTTTACATTCAGTATATTTGTATTCAAGAACAAACATTAGCATATAAACACACACAGGTTTGTCCTGCTAAATGACCTTCCAGTATCAGTTGTACAGCACTTATAGTCAACATGAGATGCTGTCTGCAGCCGTTTTACTTCAGTAATCTGACGTAAATCAATGTTGACTTTAAAGGGTCTATATTGTACTGTTTAGCATTTATTGTTTATTGACATAAACTTATAATGTCGGTCAAGCCTTTTCTGCGTGTTAACAATTCGGTTTTACGTGACCGCCAAACCATCGCTGACCGCTAGAATTACACCATGACAAAGCAGCCAAAACAATCTGTGTAAATGATTGGCTAACCTCGTAACGTGAACATGAGTCACAATGGCCCTGCTAAATTGCTGAATGCTGTATTGATATGCAAATCTGAACCTCATACATTAATGTGGTCGTGGTTGTGACATCACAACAATAACACTTTCTTATTGGTCTACTTTTTTCACCACACTGTGGGTGGATTCAGGAAGGAGTTTTGCATTGTGGATATTCGGTCATCTCTAAATAGACTTTTCTGTTTAAAAAAGTGTGAAAAATCCAGTGTTTCCCTACTTTAAAACAAAACTTATGGATGGATGGTGTTAGATTTCGATGTATCTGCAGACAAACCACAGAAGTGTATACATTACAGTGTTTAAAATGTGGTAAATGTTGTATCGAACAGTTGTAAATATGTAACGTTACCCACAACAGGAGATCATCTCAGTAACCAGATTAACCCAGAATGGTTTACTGGTTGAATTACATGTGTTATCTGGACCAGAGTAAAAGCTTATCTGCTGGGAAGCGCCAGTGCTGGAATCTGACTTGTTGTCAGTGTGGAAGAGACGGAGCGCTCAAACACAAGAGAAATCGCCAAGAGCGGAGGGCGCGCTACACTGCTTCCCTCCAGCAGCTGAACCGCATTACATAATGCGCAAGAACCTGCAGTGAAACTAGCATGTAACCGTTTCACAGTCTCTTATCCTGCTCTTGAAAAGTGCTTCTAGAACTTCTAGAATCCTGTGACTTTCACAGCGTCAGTTTTTATAGGAATTTCTACTTGTAATCTGTATATCCACATTCTAAACTCCTGGTAGGGCTGAAAGCTTTCTAACAGCTAATTATGAGGCTGAAATTGGACTATTTTGACTATTTGAAAATGTTGTTATATATTTTGAAATATGTATTTTATGATATTGCATCAACAAATAAAATGTATGCACATATGCCACACAGATCTGTACAACTGTATTTTTTAGTATGGTTTATTTTTCACCAGCTTACTTTCTGTTGGTCAAAGGACAGAACTTTGTTTGCACGGTGAGATGTTGAGAAAAGAGAATCAATTTAACTCACCTGCTGACTGTCTCTGTTTTTTTCTTGGTAATCATGAGGTCAGTAGCAGAACCGAGATACAGGTGGTGCATCATACAGATGGTTATAATGGCCATTCATGACGTCTGCCGACAGATCAGATTTCTCCATCTTCATCCCAGTTGCCATGCCAAGGTCCTGTCAACAATGTGTTTGTTTCCAATACAGTTAACCCCCCCCATTAATGTGCATCCTCCATGCGACTAAGTAAACGGAACCTCTGCTGTGAGTTGATGCATCACGTTCTACGTGGCGTGTTCCTGTAGTGACGTCCAGAGTCATGAATGTAAACATGAACAGGGCTTAATTTCCAGCGCTCCAACATCATTGTTCCGTTCCAAGTGCTTCTGTTTCCGAAAGGTTGCTGTTCTGTTGGAAAGCGAGTGGGTGGGGGGGAAAGATATTGGTGGACAACAGGAAGAAGAGGAACTTCTAAATCTGTGTTTGTGTGTATAATTAGACACGCTGTTGATAGAAAAGTCTTCTGGCTGTGTTTATATTTATCAGGCTGTTGTAAATGGACAGGAAACTATAAAACAGAGCTCTATTGTTTTTTTATGGTCAGCAATGAGATTAAATGGAAGTAAGGACCTTTGTCTGCATCACCTGCTTCTCAGTTTTGTCTCCTTAAAAAGATCAAGTCACCTCTCATCACCTTTTGATGAAAAACATGATGATATAATCTCCATTTAAAAACAGAGATTGCACTTACCAAGAGCAATTTCTAGCTGATATAACTTTACAGCTCAGCAAAATTACAACTATTCAGTCAATATATGAAAAATAATAATCTTGTCTTCACTAGAGTTTGGAACGAAATTACAGCTTCTCAGACTGTGCTGAGATTAGCTACGATACTGTCTTGTGTTTATTATAGATGTGCATATTCCTCAATAATATCTTTCAAGACCACATAGTCTGAGCTATGATAGCCATGATCATTTTATAGTTCGGTACTATAAAATAACCATTACTGTATGTCAACAGTTGTTTCATTTACAAACAATTGCTTCTACTGACATGAAAGTCAATGTACACAATGTGTTAGTCTGCAGAAACTCTCTGCACTGTTTAGAACAGAGCTCTCCAGTGACGTGTCCAGTGTGTCAGGCAGGCATGTGAGCCCAGCGCATGTGTGCCCGTGACTGTCTCATCTGAATGAACCTGTTATAAACCCTCTGATGCTCAGAGCATTCGCATCTGTGTCAGCTCTGCTATGTGTCTCACATCGCTCATCACATGACTTGTTTTGAACCATAAGAGAGCCGTGCACACGCACTGCTGTGACTATTAAAATAATACACAAAGGTGACTGCTGTTGACTGCTGTTTTATTAATGGACTCTCTTATCTTAAGGCCTCTTCACATCAACAGTGAGTATTTAAAGCAGGGCTGCGCAGTCCTGCTCCTGGAGGATCAGTGTCCTGCTGAGTTTATCTCCAACTCCTGTTAAACACACCTGAACCAGCTGATCATGTCTTACTGAGCAGAATAGAGACTTCCAGGCAGGTGTTTGGAGGCTAAACTAAACTCTGCAGAACATCAGCCCTTCAGAAGCAGATCTGAGCAGCCATGATTTAAAGCAAACAAGACTCTGAAACGATAAAACTATTTTATACAAATTAAAAGGACACCCTTTGTCTTAACAGTAGTTGTATTATATCACAGTCTGTTTCTTACTTTTTAAAGTGAGTTAGTTTTGTATCGTCAGATGGATTTTTTCTCATTAAAACAAGAGTGCTGTGTGTTTTCTGCTTATCTTTTGCCTATTGTTCGTTTTGCGTTTTTGTTTCATTGTTGTTGTCAACAGGCCTATAGTCCCTACGGCAGTATTTAGGTTCTTATGCTTCATTACCCACAGTATACACTTCCTCTGCGTTCACTCACATACATCAGAGAAAGCATGAAGGTCAACACAGCTCCGAGGAAAATGAGATTCCCGACGGAAAGTCAAACCGAAGCATGTGGACCCGCTGGTGCTAATCAATACTGCATCATCTCCAGTGTCTGTGAAGAGAGATCAATCGTCCATCATGAAGGCTTGTATCTTTGAATAAAAGATCTGTATTGTGCATGTCTTCAACACCAAAAGCTGCATGTTTCCTCCTGGATCAATAATAATGCTTTGTAGAGTTTTCTGAGGGCCTAAACACACACAGTTTTCATTGACGTCTGTATCGCTGATGTATATTTGACTGCTGGGTGTAACTTCTGTCCCAGAGAACTGCCAGAGATTTCACTGCAAGGAACTTGAGAGATGTTGAGGAAACGCCCTGTGATTGATTTACATAGACTTCCAAGCATGTGTTTGCCTAAATACACATCTCACCTCTCCTCATGAGGAACACGCAGGAGCTGCAGAGGCTTTATCAGGCAGTGAACATTCAGACAGGAGCTTCTCGTGTACTGGAGAAAAAAACTGCTGTGCCGGCTTTGTTCACCTTGTTAATTAGAACGTTGATAAACATCATAAAAAACATGAGATGCTTCCTGTTGGTCGACTAGTCATCCAACAACTAACTATTTGATTAGTGTGGTTGACTAGTTTATCAGTTTTTCTTAGATATATTTTTTGTACATGATATTTTAGCAGGTGTGCATTAATTGGCAAAAAACACTCTTCAAATGTTACGTCTTTAAACAACATCTCTGTTTAATTCACTGCTTTAATGCACGGCTGCTACAGTCACACTTAGTTTAAACTTATTTAAACATCTTTTGACAGTCGTAAGGCTCTTGTGATTTACACCATCTGTAGTGTTAACGTTTATAAACCAGAAATCAGCCCAGATGGTCATTCAGAAAACCCAACGATTAGCAAACTGTTGAAACAGTTGAAGTAGTTTTGCATAGAACAGTTTTGAAGTCACAGCGTAATCTAAGATTAGAATGTAAAACAACCAAAAAAAATGTGTTTTTAGGGGAGTCAGAAACTCCAAAACACCCTCAACTGAAACCACTTGATCAGGGCAACAGGAAACAACATGAATCTAGTTCAGACTTTACTGCTGTTTTTCCATCAGGAAACAGAATTGAATGTCAACAGTGATTCTCTTTGGTGAGGTCATAATGCTTCCTGTTGCCAAACAACGTGATTGGCTGTCGCCTGGCCTGGCAGTTAGACAGCTGGATTCATTCATGATGCAAATGAGGAGTACGCGTCCAGCGCTCCCCCGGCCTGCCGGGGTTTCACCATGAGGTTAACTGAGTAACGCTGACAGTCTCTGTTTTGATTCAGTGGTCCTGCAGTCATTAGAGGAAATGACTCGGAAAAATCCCCGTGTCTGAAAATGAGAAAAACACAAACAAAATGAGGTAATGAATCACACAGAAAACTGAGCAGAGAAGCACATGTGTGATGACACATACTTGATTTCTTTTGCTAAAGGGTAATTGTCAGACATTACAGAAATGTGTTAATGATGACCAGTGCACAGTATTAAAGCACACAGACTCGTACACTTACACACTCTCTCTGTCTCAGTGGAGAAATGACACATGCTATTCTTCAGTACACACTCTGCAGTCCTGCACTGAATCACATTCCAGAGTCTGCCGCTGTGTAACCTTGGAAAGCTGTACAGAACTGAGAGGACATCAGTGGATCTGCTGCTGCCACTGAAGCAGGAGGAAGGTCAGAAAAAACAGCCAGCCATCTAGAAAAGAAACAGGAATCAAATAATGTCCATTTTAATATCTGAACACAAGGTGTGACATTGAGACTTTTTTTTGCAGCTCATGAGAAGACGTGAGATCTTTCTTTGAGGAGAAAAATCTGAGAAACAGTACACATAGGTGAAAGTCTCAGTTTGATCTCATTGTAATTGTGAGATATTAAAAAGATCTTAGGTTGTATTAAAGTTTCCTTAACTAACAAAAACATTCATTTGAGAATTATTAATGTATTGTAGATGTATTTTAGAATTATTAAAAAGTTCCACTAACGTTACTGCAAGATAACACTGAGAGAACTTCAGAAAACATTAGTCAATGTTTTGAGAATGTTCACTGTTAGCTGGGAGTTTATGATTTTTTTGTGGGGAACACTGACAGCTATATTTTTAGGTTTGATGTACATAAAGACTCAACGTTAACCAACGATTCGTCATGTTTGTTTTGATGAGTGATCAATCATATTCATTATCTGCTGCTGTTGACTCATGTTATTTGCTGAGGATCAAACCCGGACACATCAAACAAACATTTCATGAGCAGAGGCAACCTGTGACAGACCTGCGGACTCTGACAGAGTAATTACATCCTGAACAGGCTGTGAGCTCTCCTCAGCAAAGCTATACTTTCAAAAGACCCCACAGATTGAGACAAGTGAGGGTCATTTCCTGCAGAGAGCCTTGGAATGCTGAACAGGTATGTTGGTGACCTTTGACCTTCTGCTTCTAGTTGATCCCTGCGCAAACCCCTGCGTCTCAGTAGCCTTTCTCCCATTGCTCCAGGCTTTGATGTCCACTCATGGCTTTTTCCCATGGTCCCCCTCCCTCCACTCATGATCTGGGGGGGTGGAGGGGGCGTTGTGCACACTTAGACACGGGTGGAATGCGGTCTGAAGTTTCAAACTGGCACCTGAGTCGTCTTTATCATCCCAGGCTAATAAAAGAGCGAGTGCAGGCCGTGTCAGATGAGCCGGGCACCGCGCGGCTGTCACTCTCTCCACAGCCACAGACGTCAGAGCTGTCATGGCCTCATACAGCTTTGTATTACATAGACCCCCACTGTGGGTCTATCTCAGAGTCCGGTCCATAATCAGCACTGGAGTGCACAGAGAAGGTGAGTCATTATAGTGGGAACCAGCGGTTAAACCACGTCCATTAAATCGGCCAGTGAGTCCCGATGGGGCTGCTGGTGGATTTTAAGAGGATAATGTACACGACTTAATGCACACATAGAGCAATGTGACATTCATAAATGTATGCCTCTGCTAAAGACAGCTGCTTGAAGAACTCTACATCAATAACCTTTTGGTCGTCTCCCAGCTAACAAGAACATTTTTGAGAACTTTGAGAGAACTTTTAGAGAACGTTAGCCGGCATTCTGAGAATGTTTCTATTAGCTGGACTGTCACTCCTTTGATCTGATGTGAAATTTACTTTCTAAATAGTTTCTGAACAATTTTTATTTCTATCGGGCTAGAAATAAGTTCTGAGTCATGAGAATGTTGTGATTATACAGAACAAAACAGGATTCTGGTTATAAATGGAAACAGTGATTCACTCAGATAATGACTCACGGGCTGTGCTCAGAACAGTGTCAGCATTCTGCTCACTGAACATGTGTGCTATCCATTGTGTTTTAAGTATGTGAAACGCGACACATAAGATACATGCGGTAGTTTGTTACACTGCTGTCACGTGACCCTTAACATGTCACATGTCAAGTGTAGTTATCATCAAAATCATGGTCAACATTACGCATGGTTCATGGTTATCATACTCAGAATAGAAGGTCAGTTTGATTGCATTGCATCGTGGGATACAACACCGAGCCCGAGGGTCGCATACTTTGGCAAGTTATCGGTTTCACAATGGGGACCGAGTAAAATGTGTTTTCAGAGCCATGCACAGACATCACAATGACAAACACGAGTGTACAGTCTAATAGACGAAACCTGTTTTAAATGAAACGGGTCACATGGTACATGAGCAATTGATTTCATTACAAAATCAGGATGATGACATTAAACTACAGGAGAGTTTCTGCGCTGTTTCTGTTTGTGTTGAACGGAAGAACAGAGAGAGCGAGTGCTGGGACCAGAATCTGCGCGGGAAAGACGGGACACGAGAGGAGGGCGGGGCTACAAGTCT
This sequence comes from Botia kubotai, assembly GCA_036877585.1. Lineage (NCBI taxonomy): Eukaryota > Metazoa > Chordata > Actinopteri > Cypriniformes > Botiidae > Botia > Botia kubotai. The sequence continues at coordinate 58,015 of JAZGTI010000390.1, read as the reverse complement.
TCTCTCTCCAGTTTCCCACATCCCGCCGCCCAGTTTAAAACCGGCCACCCAGTCTGCAAGAACGCCTGGTATGCGCTGCACCGCCATTGTTCCCTGTTTAAATAAAAGCTGTTGCCCCTCGACAGGGGAGGGAAAACTATCTGAGATCAGTGAGGTAATGTAGTGTTCATATACACTTCACATGAGTCAAACAACCACGAGCAGCCTGACGGAAACACGCATGCGTCATGCACACTTAAAGAACGGATGCGTTCATTCTGCAAAACTTTATTAAACTTAACTTTGACTCTCCATTCCTAACCAGTATTATTAGTTATCCTCTTTCCATGAATTATAAACTGTTCTGCATAAAAAAGGGCAGAGGGACACGTCACATTTGAGGCACATCATATATTTACGTTGCTCTGATGAAAACATCACGTAAAGTTTACAGGTTTAACGCTTGTGCTCTTTTGAGGTTCATCAAAACAAACCGCCTGAAGTCATTCGTAATCTACAACTTTCGCTCCAAATGACTATTTGTGAAGCACGGATCTGTTTTATAGAGATCTTTTTATAGAGCACGGATCTGTTCTTTATATTTATATGATATATTTCTTTCGTAGGAAACTAGCACACATGCGTGTGTGTATGTCACGCCGGCTCAACGCCCTCAATAAACCTTCACTGTTTGGCGCGTTTTGATTCCCGCCACGTCGTCTAGCTCTGCTACGTTTCTCTTTATTGTCATATTTGATTGACCTTTTTCTGCAGAGGCAGGCGCGTCGCTGATTGGCTGAGCTGTGTTTACGGGCGGGGCTTCTGCTGACGTACGCGCGGCGGCCCCGCCTTTTTACTACTGGTATATAACCGTTCTCGCCCCTCCTTCGTGATTTAGAAAGCCGGGTGTTTGCGTTCGTTGCGTGTCTTTAATAACTTTAATATTTACATTTAAATCGACTCCAATCGCTTGTTTTTATTTTGATTTTATATTACAACCGGAGCAGACCTCGCGCAAAGGTTTAAAATTCGTCTTGGACGTCAAAACCGGTCGAGTCTCGATGCGAAGGGATTTCTGCAGCCTTCCAGAGCGAGCCAGCAGCGCGGATCCCTGACAGACCTCCCGCGAATACATCTCCACACGACGGACCCAACATTGGAATTAGCACCGGGCACTCACGTTTCGGATTATAACGAGATGCTTCTGTCTAAATTGAACACGTTTGCTCACATTTCCACCGTGGACATGCCGGCCAAGATCCAGCTTCAAGGTTAGAGGACGTTTACTCGTGTGTGTGTGTGTGTGTGTGTGTGTGTGTGTGTGTCAGCAGGATGACGGCTGGGAATAGCGCCAGTCGTGCGTCAGATCTCCACAACATTATATAAGTTTACGTGTTGTATGTATTCTCATGGAGTTATCGTGTGTTTTATTTATAGTGAAGGAGAAGGAGCCCTTCGAGAAGGTTTATCAGCTCGGCTCTGTGCTGGGAAGCGGGGGCTTCGGGACGGTGTACGCAGGATTAAGGGTCGCTGATGGCGCGGCGGTAGGTTTCTGTTTTTTTTCCCCCATCTAATTTTCACGGATTCTTCCGATCGTTAACGTCAACGTTTAAAAATAAAACATTTGATAGATAACACACGACACAACAGTTCGATGTTTAATGATGTTTTTATTTACAATTTCCAGGTTGCCATTAAGCATGTCGCCAAAGACCGTGTGACCGAATGGGGAGAACTGGTGAGTATTTAAATAAATAATCACATCGATTTGTATACAAATATCGTTGTCTTAATGATGTCCAAGGCGTTGTCATATAAACGAACACGCTTCCCGTTTCCAGCCCAATGGCGCCCGTGTCCCTATGGAGATCGTCTTGTTAAAGAAAGTCGGTACCGGATTCCGTGGCGTGATCAAGATGCTGGACTGGTACGAGCGACCGGACAGTTTCATTATCGTCATGGAAAGACCGGAGGCCGTGAAGGACCTGTTTGATTTCATCACGGAGAAGGGCGCGTTACCGGAGGAGCTGGCCAGGAACTTTTTCCGCCAGGTTCTGGAGGCGGTGCGTCACTGCCACAACAGCGGCGTCGTTCACCGCGACATCAAAGACGAGAACATACTGATCGACCTGCGAACCGGAGATCTCAAGCTCATCGACTTCGGCTCGGGGGCGCTGCTCAAAGACACCGTTTACACCGATTTCGACGGTAAGAGCTCGTTTGCATGACCTTGACGTCTGGGTTCCCACGGTCATGGAAAACTGAAAGCACTTGATTGCGTTTTTCTAGACCTGGAAACGTCGCGGCGTTTTATAGCGAATCATATATTTTTCTTGCATGTAAAATCTGATATTACATTCAAATAGTTATTTTTGAGTGCAGTCTGTAAGATGGTTAAAATCCCGTTTAAAAACGAACCTGTCAAGATTATGACATCGATGAGCTGATAAATGAATATAATAACCGTATTCCGTCGTTTAATACTTGCGTCGAGCTAAATAAAACCGCTGTAAATATGTGGGTCTCATAATGTGAATTCAATGGCTGTGCGTTTGTCGCCCCCGCCGGTGGGAAGTGGAAGTGCTACAACTCAAAGTTTGTAAACACAAGTCACATGGCAACCAGTTTCCCCACACGCGCACGCCCACAGTCACACTCCTGAGCGCGTGACCGCGCACTGGCTCCAGAGATAATGCTGGAGTCACGCCTGTTCTGCCGCACCCTTTACTCCACTGTTTATTTATATAATCCTCTCGGGTATTTACAGTTACATGCAGGAACTATTCGCCTCACTGTACCGTTTCATGTTTGCTGTGTTACAGAAATATGACTTTAAATGCTTCTTTGATTTCTTTAGGCACTCGTGTTTACAGTCCACCAGAGTGGATTAAATATCATCGTTACCACGGTCGATCTGCCACTGTGTGGTCTCTGGGCATTCTGCTGTATGACATGGTGTGTGGGGACATCCCATTCGAGCAGGACGAGGAGATTGTGCGCGGTCAGGTTCTGTTCCGGCGGAGACTGTCCACAGGTAAGATCTGCTGATCACGTGACATCCGTTTTTAAGTATTTTTATGCATTTACTGCGGCGCTATAACCTCGCATTCTGTCATATTCACAGAGTGCCAGCAGCTTATCAAGTGGTGTCTGGCCCTGCGCCCTGCCGAACGGCCGTCTTTCGAGGACATCATCAACCACCCGTGGATGCAGAACACATCGCCATCTACAGACAGCACAGAGATCCGTCTGCACAGCCTCAGCCACGAGCTCCAGCCTGCTGCTTTTCCATCCGTCACTGTGTGCAAATGACTCTAATCTGAATACACGCACAGACTTTCCAGTACAACAGAGAACCACCCAGGGGATCTCGGGATTGAGCAGTGCAAAAACATCTACATGTGTTTCTTTAGTTTGGAGCATTGCTGCTGGGTGGGTGGAGGCTGTTGTAGGCTAGGCCAGGCTTAAAAGTGGGAGGCCCACCTTTAAGAGATCTGCTGGGTCTTGTCTGCTGCTAACCTGTGACTCGGGGTCACATACACCTGGCTGTTCGAACCAAACGACAGCATTGCAGTCAGACACGAGTGTTTTGGGAAGCCCACCTCGAGGAGGTTTGAGAGAAGCTCCAGACACCTGAAGCAGCGGGCGTCGCCTCTAAGGGTTGTGTTGAGGGCTAGCCAGTCTGCTACGAGGGGGCGGCTACTGAAGCCGGTCAGCCGAGCGTAATAATCTTAGTGCCTTCTGTGCAAGATCAAGGGTTTATTTTTTGTGGAAATACTTGAATCGAGTAACAGCCACTGTATCACTCTTCTCCTTAACCAGATGACTTTTATTACCTTCTCGCTTCCACGTTACTTGCTTCCTGCAGGTAACTGTTGGTCTGACTCTAAACCAACCTCATGAAAACCTCAGACCTGCAGAATGAGTAGTTAGTAGTGATGAGTAGTCACGTAACCCTCAACAACTACCAGTTACTGTCACAGGTGCACAAAGCAATGCAACTCTAATGTAAAAGCTACATTCTCTGCTTTTGTTTTGTTCATCGTGTAAATATGTAACCGCTTGGTCAGACGACTCAATTCCAGGACGAGGCTGATGTGTAAATGATATTTATTTGTGTCTTAAAATAAGAGAGTGGAATTTATTTATTTATTTATGGAGAATTTTTTTCTCATTCCGCCACCGAAGGGCCCACGAATTATTTATGTGTATTTTTACCATATTTAAGAATTTGTTTTGAGAAAGATGTACATATGTTGTAAATAACGCTCAAAAGCACTTCTGTTTCTCAATGCATGGAGTTCTGAACGTCTACTGATGGTAAACACAATACCAGTTGTGTTTCTCACCTCATTTAAACTGCTGTGTATGCGTCAGAGGAAATTACCTCATGAATGAGAAACAAGTGTGTTTTTTTAATCTTCTGTAGGCATGACTGCAGCCTGAATTTTCTCTTTTGGTTTAGCAATGTAAATTATGTTTAGAAAACTTTTTTTACACAATTGTCAATAAATATTTTTGTAACGTTCTCCTGGTATGACTCACTGTTGCACCAAGTTACACCCAAATTCACAACCGCAGCCAAATCAGTTGTTGGTGCTTGTCAAAGGGTTAAACAGACAAGAAACAGATGTCACTAGAGAATTAGACAATGACAGATTGCTTTGGTATTAGCTGTAAATCCATTTAACTGACTTTAATAACGCTCTTATCGTTTTATATTGATAGTGTATCTTTAATCTGGGTGATTATGACCACAGGGGTGCAGTTCTGCTGATCCACAGATCCCTGATAATTACCTGAAACAGCATTTACTTTATCTAAAGAAACAACATCAGATGTATTAGCAGCGTCATAAAAATATTCAAACATGCACATATAAGCAGTTTGAGAATGTAGGGAGATTTTGATGATGTCATTTGCAAAGCTTCATGGCAGTGGGAGGTTACCGCTGAGCTCTTGCTGTGAGTTCCATTTCAACAACTTATCTGATTGGTCGGTCGTGCAGGATTATGGGTAGCGTAGTTCTTTTCCAGGAATTTGGCAGCTGAATGTTTTCGTTTTTAAATGAAGATTCAATCACTGTTTTGTGGCTTTCACAGAAGCATAAATCATCGCATAAAATCTCAAAGTTCATGGCAGGTACGTTTTAAAAGGTTTATAATTTATTGTTGGAAGTCTTTATGGGAAAAAATAAATGGGATTTGTGCATGACAAACCTGATTTGTTAGAGCTTGTGCTCCTCCAAAGTACTGAATGATCCAGGACAGCATGGCCTCAGCATGGGGTGCCCAAAACTGCTGCCCTCTCTGAGGACACAACAGTGGCAGGCAGCGTTCCTGTTAATCTTTCATTAATCCTCTTGCAAAACCTGAGCGTTTATTTTCTAAATGGCCCCAGGTCCACCCTATCAGAGGTGATGATTAGTTTGGCTCTCACATTTACAGGACTGTCACTTAACAAGAGGTGTGTTCTCCGTTAAAAACAAAGTTGTATTCATTCATTCATCTTGTTTTAAGGTTTGACATAAAACAGCACTGGCAGAGTCTTGAATTAGTCGATACAAAGTGTGTGTGTGGGATGTGCTTCGCTAAAAATAAAGGGGTTTATAAAACATCTAAGCAAACGTGACTGTAGTTCTGTTATGGATTAGTCACAGTAAGAGCAGAAATAGGTTTTAGGAAAGTAACAGAGTTAGTTTGGGTTTTTGTGGTGACTTTGATAAGTTCAGGTTTTGGTGCTAATCAGCCCTGTTTACTACAGGTTAAACTTGTTCTGATGGCGGACATGAAAACTCGGTTTCTTAGTTTGATCAATGGAAAGACCAGTCAATGGAGGCCACCTTGCCATGAAGCGAGCACGGGAAGCTCATGCAAACTGGTTTAAAATGAGATTCAAATAGCTGGCGAGTATTTGCATGGCTGGAATCTATGAGTGATTCTCTCCAGCTGTAGAGAACATTTGACAGCTGAACCATCTTCATCACTCGTGCATAATCACCAATAAACAGTAGAAACATCCACAGGTTTCTAAACAAATACTGCGACCGTTTACAACTGCATGCGGAATATGGAATCTGTAAATAGACACACAGATACTGTGTTACTGTCAGTGTATGTATATGATTGTACTGTCAACGGCGACGTCAACATACTGCACATGTGATTCTGGTTCACCTGTGGTGTACTATTTATAGCACTGCTGGATCTGTGCCGTACAACACTGTCCTATTTTTAAATGGCTTTAAAATAAACTGTTTGTTTTATTGCCAAATCATTGAACATGGACTGGCCTGGAGTCTAAAATTAGTTTTACAATTAAAGCAAGATGTCAGTAAGATATATATTCTGTGAGCATATTCTGTGCTCACAAACACTTTTTAATTGCTGGTTTGTGAGCATAGCAATATGTGCAAAATTATATTGCATTTTGTATGATTATTTGCACAAAATTAAATTTTAATGACAACTACTAATTTAATTATAATGTAATATGTAATTATTTAAACCACGTAACAGTTGCCTAACAAATAAAAAATGCAGCTCCCTCATAATCTAACATTAACTCATCTGATCCTGAATTTGACTGCTTAATCCGCTCTCTCTCTCTCTCTCTCTCTCTCTTTTACTGGCTGTTCTTTCACACTGCTGGGAAACAGTAAGCAGGCTCCAAGTGTACTTGCCTCGCTCCCAAACAACCGGATCTGTTAAGTAATCTTCCCACACACACACACACACACACACACACACAGAAGGACGTGAAAATCGTAATGTTATACGACTACATTTTAAAACAGGCCAAAATGGTTTCCAGTCTCACTCTCAGCTGCAGGTGTGTCTGTACGGTACACCTGTATAATTAGTCCTATTGATTCAGAGTTTCTGCCTCACACAACTACAAAGCTTTGGGCAAGGTCATCGCAGCCTCACTTTGATTGAAACCTGTTTACTTCACGTGCATGTGTGTGCATGTGTGTGTGCATGTGTGCCCGTGTGTGTGTGTGCATGTGTGTGTGCATGTGTGCCCATGTGTGTGTGTGTGTTGGAAAGAGCTGTGGGACTAAGATCTCAGGTTGCTTCCAGACTTCTCTCCCTGTGTCTCCAGGACTCCTCAGAGCTGCTCGGTTTGGAATGTGTTGCTAGGAGTGAAACTAGAGGCTGTTTTTACCTGTTAAACTTTTTTCTTCCAGGCCTGTGAACGAGTTTTTCAGCTACCCGACATTCTTTTCTCTGTGACTCACCAAACTCTCAGCGATGAAGTGCAGAGCACTGATCACAGATCAGTCATTTAGGCTAAAGGTCATTGGTGGAGAGCAAACAGAGTTTTGTGAGAGCAGAGGGTGTGTCAGTCTCCGCAACATTCCTGTCCATCTGCACTGAAAAATCAAAGGACACGATATCCCGACCTGGCACAGCAAACACACGGCTGTTGACAAACCTCTCGTGATTCATGCTTCAGTAAATAGCTGTGTGGCCGCAGTCAAGTTTGGACAAATATGAGGGGTGGAATGATCTTAAGTTTCGAGCGTGTCCCTCTTCCCAAACAGAATTACTCATTAGAGTTTGAGTGACTTGAGAACTCCAGTGCAGTCAGTTCCCATGAGCAAGAAAGACGCGTGGGGCCCAGCTAACAATTTTAGGTTGTAAAGGAAAGGAAAGCACGTGAGGCCAAGTATGGTGACCCATACTCGGAAATTGTGCTCTGCATTTAACCCATCCAAGTGCGCACACACACAGTAGTGAACACACACACACCGTGAACACACAC